>JAUTXX010282542.1:0-14053 GCA_032273605.1 Panulirus laevicauda | reverse complement strand
TAGAGATGGGAGAACGAAGGCCGAGACACTGGGGAGAACTAGGGTTAGATTATGAGATGAAGAGCGGCATACTCGACTTTAGGGCCACTTTGGCCAGTATTCCACAATTGTAAACACGACTTGAATGCTGTTCTCGTTGATGTGTCGGTCAGGACCCACGGGGTGTCGAGAGCCACTGAAAAGTTGACTTTCTTCTTTTTTTTCTTCAGGTGACGACGGATCCAGTGGAGTTGTGGGCCTCACCATCCTCCCGTTCCCGCAAGGACAAGGACTACTTCGACTCCCACTTCGGCCCCTTCTACAGGACGACGCAGATCATCATCACGCCCAAGGGATATGACTGGGTGAGTCGTGGTGTGAGGATAGGGGAGGTCTGGGGAAAGGATGAGACGGGTACTGGGGCATGGATAGGGATGGCTTAAGTCAAGGATAAGGAGAGGACGTGTCGGGCACGGTTAGACAAGGAATGAGGCCAGGCTGCATAGAAGGTCATTGGCGAGGATAGAGAGGATGAGGATAGTGAGGATGGTCTTCGGGGAAGTGTAGAGAAGGCCTGAGGTAAGAAGGTCATGGAGGGTTCTGGGGGCGAGGATAGGAAAGTGTTGTGGCGAGGATTGGGATAGTCTTGCTGGAAGCAGAGGGAAAGGGAAGGGAGGATTTTGGGGATAGAATAGGGACGCCCTAAGTAAGGATAGGAAAGGCCTTAGAGGTGGGATAGGGAACGCATACAACAAGAATAGAGTGTGTTTACGATAAGGATAGCTTTAGGGCAGGAATGGGGCAGAGAAAACGGAGGAAACTGTAAGAAGATAAAATCCCTGGGTAAAGGATAGGAAGAGTCCAAGGGCAAGGGCACAGGAGATCCTAGGCTAAGGACATGAAATGCCTTCGGGATAGGAGGGAGTGTTCCAAGGAAAGGATAGAGGAGAACGGGGGAGAGGATAGGGATAAGCCCGGAGCAAGGATAGGGAGGACCCTGGAGCAAGGATAGGGAGGACCCTGGAGCAAGGATAGGGAGGACCCTGGAGCAAGGATAGGGAGGTTGTGGTGGACGATGAGGGTTATGAGGCGAGTTCCATCCCTGCTGACGTCATCGGGAGCACCTCATACAGTGTCAACAAATGGAACGAAAATCGCCAAAGCTACTGTGGTAAACCCGACTTCAGGCCGTAATATAACACTGCGAAAGAAAAAAAAAAAAGGAAAATATTAAATTTCTCTCATGATTTTATTCTTTAAGGGAAGAAAAATATTCCCATTTTCTTTTTCACCGATTAGTATATTTTCCATTTATTCCTGAAAGTGAATTATCTTCTTTGTATCCTAAATCCCATTTCTCTTGCCCTTCCTTCCTCAGTATAATGTGACCCTGATCGATGACACAACTTCGATCGGCTTAGAATACCAGTTCGGTCCTGCGCTGAACGAGACCTTCCTGCAGAAGGTGATGACCCTTCAGAACGCCATCATCGGGGTAAGTTGTCGCTCTCTGGTCCTCCGGTGTAGCTGATGTTCCTGCCGCAGGGAGTGGTGGGTGGGAGGATTCCTGACGGCTGATGTGCAGGAGGGAGTGGTAGGTGGGAGGATTCCAGCCGGCTGATGTGCTGAAGGCAGTGGTAGGTGGGAAGATTCCTGCAGGCTGATGTGCTAGAGGCAGTGGTAGGTGGGAAGATTCCTGTCCATTGATATACAGGAGGGAGTGGTAGGTGGGAGGATTACTGCTGGCTGTTGTGCTGGAGACAGTGTTAGGTGGGGATTCCTGTCCGCTGCTGTGATGAAGGGATTGGTAGGTGGGGAATGCCTCCCCGGTGATGTGCTGGAGGAAGTGGTAGGTGGGAGGTTTTCTGCCCACTGATGTGCTGGAGTGATAGGTGGGAGAATTCCTACCCGTTGATGTGCTGGAGGGAGTGGTAGGTGGGAGGATTCCTGACGGCTGATGTGCTGGAGGGAGTGGTAGGTGGGAGGATTTCTACCGGCTGATGCGCTGGAGGAAGTGGTAGGTGGAAATATTCCTGTTGACTAATATGCTGGAGGGTGGTAGGTGGGAGAATTCCTGTCCGTTGATGTGCAAGAGGGAGTAGTAGGTGGGAGGATTCCTGCTAGATGATGTGCTGGAGGTAGTGGTAGGTTTGAGGATTCCTGCTGGCTAATATGCTGGAGGGTGGTAGTTGGGAGGATTCCTCTCTGTTGATGTGCAGTAAGCAGTGTTGGGTGGGAGGATTCCTGCCGGATGATGTGCTGGAGGGAGTTGTAAGTGGGGGATTGCTTCCCGCTGATGTGCTGGAGGGAGTGGTAGGATTCCTCCCCGCTGATGTGCTGGAGGGAGTGGTAAGTGGGAGGATTTTTGATGGCTGATGTGCTGGAGGGAGTGGTAGGTGGGAGGATTTCTGTCCGTTGATGTGAAGGAGGGAGTGGTAAGTGGGAGGATTCTTGCCGGATGATGTTCTGGAGGGAGTGGTAGCTGGGGGATTTCTCCCCACTGATGTGCTGGAGGGAGTGGTAGCTGGTAGGATTCCTGCCGACTGATGTGATTGAAGGAGTGGTATGTGGGAGGATTCCTGCTGGCTGATGTGCTGGTGGGAGTGATAGGTGGCTGGAATCCCGCCCGCTGATGTGCTGGAGGTATTGATAGGTGGAGGATTCCTCCCCGTTGATGTGCTGGAGGGAGTGGAAGGTGGGAGGATTCTTGCAAGCTGATGTGCTAGACGGAGTGGTAGGTTGGAGTATTCCTGCTGCCTGATGGGCTGGAGGGAGTGTTAGGTGGGGGATTCCTGTCCGCTGATGTGCTGACGGGATTGGTAGGTTGGGGATGCCTCCCCGCTGATTTGCTGGAGGGAGTGGTAGGTGGGAGTAGTCCTGCTAGATGATGTGCAGGAGGGAGTGGTAGGTAGAAGGATTCCTGCTGGTTAATATGCTGGAGGGTGGTAGTTGGGAGAACTTTTGTCCGTTGATGTGCTGGAGAGAGAGTGGTAGGTAGGAGGATTCCTGACTGCTGACATGCTAGAGGGAGTGATATGTAGGAGATTCCTTTTCGCTGATGTGCTGGAGGGATTGGCAGGTTGGGGATTCCTCCCTGCTGATGTGGTGGAGGGAGTGGTAGCTGGTAGGATCTCTGCCCGCTGTAGTGCTGGAGGGAGTGGTAGGTGGGAGGATTCCTGCTGGCTGATGCGCTGGAGGCAGTGGTAGGTGGGAGGTTTCCTGATGGCTGATGTGCTGGAGGGATTGGTAGGTGGGAGGATTCCTGCCGGCTGATGTGATGGAGGGAGTGGTAGGTAAGAGGATTCCTGCCGGCTGATGTGCTGGTGGCGTTGGTAGATGGTGGATTCCTGCCCGCTTATGTGCTGGAGGGAGTGGAAGTTGGAGGATTCCTGTCCGCTGATGGACTGGAGGGAGTGGTAGGTGGGAGGATTCCTGCCCGTTGATGTGCTGGAGGGAGTGGTAGGTGGGAGGATTCGTGCCCGTTGATGTGCTGGAGGGAGTGGTGGGGAGAGGATTACTCCCCGTTGAAGTGCTGGAGGGAGTGCTAGGTGGGAGAATTCCTGCCGGCTGATGTGCTTGAGGGAGTGGTAGGTGGGAGGATTTCTGCCCGCTGATGTGCCGGAGGGAGTGGTAGGTGGGAGGATTCCTGCCAGCTGATGTGCTGGAAGGAGTGGTAGGTGGGAGAATTCCTGCCGGCTGATGTGCTGGAGGGAATGGTAGGATCCCTGTTAACTGACATACATTAATGTAATGTTATTAGGTTTAGCAGGATGGAGCTACAGATTACTTGGGCATGTTTGAATGAGAAAATTTGGACGTAGTGCTGGTCTCATATTTGAGAAAGACAAAATTAATGACATTTCGAAGTAATCTTTTCCCCTCTCCCGCTTGGAGGGCACCAAGGGTAACCCCACACTGCTAAACGTCTGCATGTGTCTTCTCCGTTTTGTTGGTGGATGTCACTGTATCTCTCCTCCCTCAGCTTCAAGGAGACTACAACGGCGAGAAAGTGAACCTGACAGACGTGTGTGTGAAGCCCTTGGCACCGCAAGAAGATCACTGCCTCATCCAGAGCATCCTGAACTACTGGCAGAACGACCCCGACCTCCTGGAGGAGTCCATTGCCAAAGGAGACTTTCCAGAGCACTTCATCGACTGTGTCAGGTGGGTCGAGGCGGCCTCCAGTGTCAAATTTTCCCTGACGTCTTTTTTTGTTTTGTTGATTAACTCTTGAACATGGCGATACGACCCGCGAGGCCAAGGGTGCGACCTAAGGGTACGATCTAAGGGTATCGTGACCTGACCTTTAACCTGACACACAAGGTTAAGGAGGAAAGGCCCACAAGTTTATACCTAAGAGTCGTACCGTTGTACTCAAAGGGTCGGTATTAGTTGCAGATTTGATACGGCCCTTGAATATCAGCTGTTCTTAAAGCCAATTTACTTTTCCATGAGACACTTGCAGGTTCGGCATACTGGTCTAGTGGCAGCATCAGTGGGTAGCAGACAGCAACACCCTCAGCTGTGCACTGGATATGGGACTGGTTCATTTTAGCTCTAACGTCACTCATATTTGCCATCTCTTGCTCAACCATGTATTATAAATCGTATAGCAACCTCGACACCTGTGTATTATGACTAGTAAGCAACGACTCCCTCCACAGTCGTGGAAGGTATCGCTTGAATCAAACTAATTTTTATCTTTTCTTCAAATTTCTCTCATCCTGCAGTAACCCAACCAGCGTGGCTCCATACTGCCTGGGCACCTACGGTGGTGTTGTGTTCCCATATACGGCTCTGGGAGGCTACCTGAAGGAGGGCGACGTCATCTCTGATAGTACCCACTACACTGAGTCAACAGCCCTCATTATCACGATCATTATCACCAACCATCATGATAAGGAGCAGCTGGGACCCGCTCTCGCTTGGGAGAAAAAGTGAGTCTTTCATGTAGTGGCAAACCTGGACAATCCGTAATGTCAAATTTTTTGTGTAGTAAGATTGACCTGAAGGCAAAATGATGGCACACAGTGATAGGGCAACAAATACGTCTCGCTCACCACACGTCTCTCTGACCACACGTCTCACTCATATCTAAACAAAACATCTCTGACATCAGCGTACTGATCACTTTAACAGAAATCGTCTTTCTAAGTACCTGTCGCGTAATATACCTACTTGGCATGTAACACAATTAATCCTGCTAGAGAAGACAAGGGAACTGAATCCCTTCCAATGAGGTAATGGCAAGACACTTGAAACTGGCTTCAGTCCTTTATGGTTGCCAATTTTGGAAGATTCTATTTTTTTCGATTGCTAGTTCTTCGTTTTCTTCACACTCACTTAGCACTCTTATCATTTCCTGCCCAATACAGTACATCATTCTTGCATCGTAAAAGAAAGACTCCATTTTCTTTCTCACTCAGTGGTCTTCCTTATGATTTGACCATAAGAAGTTCTTTCATACAGCTGAAGAAGAATAAGCTCCTCATGTAATTTCTCGCCTCAACAGGTTCTTGGAGTTCATGAAGAACGTGACTCATGATGAGGAGATCATGATGCACATGGACATCGCATACAATGCTGAGCGCGGGATTGAAGATGAGTTGGTGAGAGAAAGTTCCAACGATGTGCTCACCATCCTCATCAGCTACGTCATCATGTTCGCCTACATCACCATCGCCCTCGGCAATATCTCTCATGAATGTCGGAGGCTGCTGGTAAGTGGGCAATATGTATGTATCATGCATCAGTGTCCGTGTGTCGTTGTGTAACGCAGAATCCGCACTTTGTGTGTCACGTATCCATAAGGACGGACAGACGAATCGAATAGAATACCATCGCTCATCGATTTAGCACGACAGAATTCATCACTACTACTGATCGAAAAACACGTGTGTTGGAGGAGGATTCGAACGGGCCTCGACTTCGAAAGAAGGCAAGAGGGGCGACGGGGGGGAACTCACGAAACACGACTTTGCTGACACATAGCGACCTCTGTAAACCTGTTGCTCAGCTCTCCGAAGATTTCTTGAAGGGATTCTTATACTCTGGAGGGGAACCTCAGAAAACTACCGACGACTCTTGGGCCACCAAAACGACTAACGCCGCTAAAGGCTTTTGGTTCATGGCCCTTGAAGGGACGGACTCTTCAGCAGTCTTGACAAAGGACTGGAAACGGCAGCAAACTCCTGGATGCTTTAGAGGTTGATTGCAGTAGGTAAGGGGTAGGGAACATTAAATTTAGCGTGGAGGTATCGGTTTTGTTTATTTTCCAACGTACTGATGTAGTGTCCCTCTCAACTGCTTTTGTTTATGAATCATTCGTGAGTTAACATCAGATAGCTGCTTAGATCAGGACTGTCAAAACTGCAGATAATTGTGATTACCTGTAGTAAATTTACACCTTAGTTTTCTTACAGATCGAGAGCAAGATGACGCTGGCACTGGGCGGGGTGAGCCTCGTGATGCTGGCTGTATTCTCCTCCCTCGGCTTCTACGGCTACGTCGGGGTCGCCGCTACTCTGCTGGTCATTGAGGTCAGTCCCCACAGCGTCCTGTCTGATGTCTTATCTTATCCATGGCATCACGCGCCCCGCAGAGGAGATTGCTTTATCGACACAACACACACACAAATTAACGCACAACACCGGCTTAAATTGAACGAGGAAAGAGTAACTGGGGACACCGTACTGACGTTAAAAGAAATTGTATGATATTTGAGCATGTTAAAGAAATGGGGCCCCACGTACATTAAATATTTGTAATCTCACACACACACACACACCCCTCTCTCACCCCTCTACCAAGGGGTAGGGTAGAAAGAATTCTACCCACGTATTCTCTGTGTCGTAAAAGACGACTAAGAGGGGCGAGAGCGAGGGGCTAGAATCATTATGATTCAGTTATTAAATGATGGAACAGAAGAAGTTAAGCAGGAAGTGCTCATCCTCCTCATAGGTACAGGCTGGGGTTTCTGAATGTGTGTGGATGTCATCAACATGAGAAGAACGGAGAGATAAGTGGTATATTTGAGGAAAGGAACCTGGATGTTCTAGATCTATATGAAACAAAACACAAGGGTAAGAGGGAAGAATAGCTTGGAAATGTGGGATAATGTGAGAGTGAGAAAAAAGGAACGTGTAGCACTACTGCTGAAGCAGTTGTGGGAATGTGTGAGAGTGCAAGGATGTGAGCTCCAGACTTGATATGGGTGATAATGAAATCGGAATACAAGAGATAGGCAACTATTAATGCTTATAAACCTTGTCATGAAAAGGATGATGAAGAGGGACAAGTGTTTTAGGAGCAATTGTGTCAGACGTTTTGATGCAAGAGACTATGTGCTAGTGACGGGTGATTTAAATGCAAAAGCGGGTCGTGTGGCAGTTGAGGCATAATTGGGGAGCATAGGGGTAATTGGGAAATGATAAACAGCTTAAGAAGTTCTGTGCTGAAAAAGGGCTGATGATTAAAAATACCTGGTTTAAAAAGTCGGACCTGCACAAGTATACGTGGTATTACTAAGTTCTGTGCTGAAAAAGGGCTGATGATTAAAAATACCTGGTTTAAAAAGTGGGACCTGCACAAGTATACGTGGTAGGATAGGGAAGATGGTCAACGGGAATTATTGGAATACGTACTAATTGCTAGGCGTGCAAAAAAGAGACTCGGTTGTGAATGTGCTGAGAAGGGAAACTGGAAGGCTGTCCGATCATTATTTGGTGGGGGCGACGATGAAGATTTGTGGTTTTGGGGAAATAGGAAATGATATGAGTGAGAAGACGGTGGTGAAAATAAGTGAGCTCAGAAAAGAGATGCATGAGAAGAATTACCAGGGGAAATTGAGTGAAGAACAGCAAGAGGTGAGTGCAAACAGGTAAGGGAGTGGGGAAGGAATGGTAGGTTTGTGCAAAAGAAGCGTGTGGCATCAGGAGGTGGGAGGAAGGCAGGTGAAACAGGGTAGTGAGTGGTGGGATGATGAAGTAAAGTTGCTAGTTGTAGTTGGACGGTACTTGGAAGGAAGGTGTGCGAGTAATTGGGAGATGTACAAGAGAAAGCTGCAGGAAGTAAAGAGGAAGGTGCAGGGGCTGAAGAAGAGGGGTAATTGAGAGTTGGAGTGTGAGCGAGCATCAGCAGACTTCAGGGAGAATAAGATGTTTTGGAAGGAGGTTAACATTGTGCGAAAAACAAGAAAACAAATGGGAACACCCTTGAAGGAGGCAAATGGGGAAGTGATAACAGTCAGTGACGAAGTGAAGTGAGTACGTTAAAGGACTGCTGAATGTGTTCAGGTCGGGGAGAAATGCGAAGTCAGAGAGTCATAGCAAGAGGTTTGGTGAGGAGGGAAGATGAAAGATAAGATGTGGCAAGGCGGCTGGAGTGGATGGTATAGCAAATGAATTGCTTAAGAAAGTGGGGTGACTGTGTTGTTGATTTACTTATTTGGATTTTGAATGTACGTATTGTTTGGTGAAGTGCTTGAGGATTGGTGGAATGCATGCCAATGTATAATGATGAATGTTCCAAGCACAGGGGTACAACTTTTTTTTCAGTGTACCTGGTAAGTTGCATGAGAGTGTGGTGACTGGAAGGTTGGTGTCACGCACAGAGCACCAGACTGGGTAGGAACATTGTGGTTCCAGGAGTTGTTGAGGATGTGTGGATCAGGTTTTTGCTTTGAAGAATGTGTGAGAAATACTTTGGAGATACAAAGGGAAATTCTGTGTGGCATTTACGAGTCTGGAGAAAGTATATAATAGGTATGATAGATCTGCTTTATAGAGGGTTGTAGGAATATATTTTGTGGAAAGAAAGCTATAAGAAGCACTGAGGTATTTTCATCAAGAAGTGCGAGTTGTAGGATGAGTGGTTCCAGGTTGAGGTAGCTCTGCAGCAGGGGTGTCATATAACACCATATCTATCTCATTTTTTTGTGAATGGATGGGATGGTGAAAGTTTAATGCACGGGTTTTGGAGAGAGGGGCAGGTATGCTTTCTGTCCGGGGTTAGGTGGCCCTAGAAGTGCGTCGGTTTTGCTGATGACACAGCATTGGTGGCAAAAGCAACTGACGACACAGCAGTGGTAGCGAATTTGGGTGAGAAACTGTAGAAGTTGATGAAAGTAGAAAGCTGAGAGTAAACGTTAATAAAGACAAGGTTATCAGTTTTAGCAATGCAGAGAGACAGGTTAATTGGGGTGTGAGTTCGTATTGAGAAAGGCTGGAGGAAGTGAGGTGTTTGAGATAGCTGGGAGTTGACGTGGCAGTGAATGGAACCATGGAAGCGGAGGTGAGTGATAAGACGGGTGAGGGGACGAAGGTCCGGGCGGAAACGTTTGCAGAGATCACCATCTGGGAGAGCGAGGATGGGTGTATTTGGGTATAGTAGTGCCAACTTTGTTTTATGTATCTGAGGCATGTAACGGTCATAGGTGAGATTATACGGGGGAGGGGGAGGGTTGGAAATTAAATGCTTGAGGACAGTATGTGGTGTGGTTGATCGAGTAAATAATGATAGGTATTTCCCGGATAAATGTACAGTTTTATACATAATATTACTTTTGCCTGTAATTTTTGATGGACTACTTGCTCTGTAAGGAAAGATGATATGGTCATGCAGTTTAGACTACGAGTGTGAAGTCTCCAGAGGCAGGTTATTCCATACAGGTGATCCCGTTCTTGGTGTTAGCGGTGGGCGTGGACAACATCTTCATCCTGGTCCAGACTTGGCAGCGAGAGCCCAGGAAGGTGGACGAGAGCGTCGAGTCTCACGTGGGCCGGGTAGTGGGCAAGGTGGCCCCCTCCATGCTGCTCTCCACTACGGCTGAGGCCCTCTGCTTCTTCCTCGGTGGGTAATGGTACTCCTGGAAGGCTTGAGAAGGGCTGATGGGAATGGGGAGAAAAGGGGCTTTCAGAAGGTTTGAGAAGGATAGCTAGAAGGATGGCCTCCAAGGGCGGTTGTCAGGTCAAATGGGTCATTTCAGAAATTTGGATAGATCTTAGGGAAAGGGAGGCCTGGAAGAGAGACTCTCAGAAGCAGATCAGTAGGTGGCAACATCCTCAGGTGAGGAGATGGTTCAGAGGGACAGCTTTGAAGAAGTGGCTCTCGAAGAATAGTTAAGACAAGGCAGCTTGGGAAGGACAGCTCTTTGGGTCTGGTCGGGGTGTGTGTTTTAGGATGGGTTAGTGCTATGGGCAAGTCGCGAGGGGAAGTTTGGAAGGATCGGCGCTCGGAAGTAGGTCAAGAAAGGATTCTTTTCGGTAGCAGAACGGAAGGTGCAGCATAGGATGGACGGTTCTCATAAGCAGGTCAAGAGGGGAATTTTTCAACAGTTGGCCGGGAAGGGCATATTAAGAGTGGCTGCTGTTAAGAATAGGTAGGGCAGGGCACTTGTAAAGGAGCACATTTCAAAGACAGGTTGAGAAAGACGTCGTGGAAGAGGTGGCTCTCACAGTCAGGTCGGGAGAATAACCTTAGACACGATCGGGTTGGTGGCCTGGGTGGAGCGTGTTTGAGACGTCTAGGAGTGGCTTGGTAGAAGCATCTCTCAAGATTGGTCTTTCACTAAGTCTTTTAACAGGTTTGAGAAGATAAATGGTGGGAGACCCATGACACTAACTCAAAAAAAGAGATGTAAAGCTCTATTAAGTTTGTCATATCCTTGGCTTATCCTGTATGTACCAAGACCTTGTCTGATATGATGCAGATGATCATAACAATGAAGCCAGTTTCCTCATACAGCTGAAACTGAAACATATTAATGTGATGATTCATAAAGACAACACGTGCATCCAGGAGTTGCAATTTAGAGTAAACCTCTTCTTGGAATATTACATTTAGAAGAACCACTTCAGGTTATTAGCTCAATGTTACAGTCAGTGACTGAAGGCGTCACGAACGTGTAGACAACTAATTTGTTCTTATTCTGTTCTGGATGCGCTTGTTGAGCGAATTTTGATACGTGTGTCATGAACAGCAGTACGCGTTTTACAGCGCCTGACCAGGTTCATGACTCTCTCATTACCACAGGCGCCCTGTCGGACATGCCGGCCGTGAACGCCTTCGCCCTGTACGCCGCCCTTGCGCTGGTCATCGATTTCTTCCTCCAGATGACTTGCTTCGTCGCCCTCATGTCACTCGACGCACGGAGGGTCGAGGTGAGGTCATGCCACACACCCAACGTCTGGTTCTACTGACTGACATGTGTTCGAAAGACGACGACTTAGGAAACATGGAGGGAGACAGACCATTTAGTTCCGGTGTTATACTTACTGTCAGGACGGGGCGGTCTGACCCCGACTTCTGTGGACGGGAGCTCTACCACACACAAGAAATCGCTGTCCGTCTTGACATGTCGTACGCTTGACAGTTTATGGTCTATGTTGACCTTTAGGGTTACAGACCAACTCACTGTCAGTATGTGAGCATCTTGGATCATATCATGGGTTCGGGAGGGGCAGGCGACGTCCATTTTTGTTATCATGACAAATGACTTTGTTTTTTATTTTTCCCCAGCTTCGGCATCTTCCAGTTTGATCAGTAGATTCTGACAATGTATCTGAATACATCCCCTTTTTTGAACTTTACCGATAAGTGGACTCAGAGATTTGAATTGTGTGATCTTAAGTTCCATGTTGTAGTAAACCTTTTCCCTACCTGTACCGTTCCCTCGCCAACAGAACAACCGCTGGGAAATCCTGTGTTGCGTCAAGGGCAGCAAGAAGTCCGAAGGCAGGAAGGACTCTTCCGTGTGCTACAACATCTTCCAGTACATTTACGCTCCCTTCCTCCTCCAGGTTTGTTTTCTTAGTGTGGCGAGTCGCCGATACGGCCTGGTGGCGCTGCCAGTTTGTTTACCTCGAAAGGGAAGGTGTAAAGAGAGATCTGTCGTCACTGTAGCAGGGATTATGAAAGGGTGTTGATTTTAGGGGTTGATGCATTCCGTAGAAAGGAAAGTAGATCTTGTGGGTTGATACAGTCCGTAGGGAAAAAAATAATGATCAGAGTTTGCCGAGAGAAGGTATGTCATCAAGCAGTAGAAGTGATTCCTTCTCCTCCAGTAGACTGACGCCTTCCCTCTTGCAGGACTTTGTGCGGGTGCTTGTGTGCCTTTTGTTCCTGGGAGTGTCCTGCGCCTCCCTGGCCGTCACCCCTAGACTGTCCGTTGGCCTCGAGCAGGACCTCTCCATGCCTCAAGACTCCTTCGTTCTCAAGTACTTTAAGGTATGGATTGTACTCTTTAGGGGTAAGCGTAAGGTGTGCTGCTAGGGTTGGGGGTGTGGTAGAGATTGAGGGTGAAGAGTGAGACTACGTAAGGGTGGGGAGATAGAGTGGGGATGGAGAATAAGGGCGGGATGGGGAATGAAGGAAAGCAATGTGGGATGGAAAATGCTTGGGAGTGAATGTGAGGTGGGGACTGGTGAAGAATGAGGGTGGAGAGGAGAGTGAGGGTGGGGTGCGGAGTAGTGAAAAGTGAAGGTAGAGTGGAGAATAGTGGGAGGTGAACGTGAGGTGGGGAGTAGTGGGTTATGAGAGTTAGGGTGGAAATTGGTGGAAAGTGAGGTTGGTTTGGTGAATTGTTAGAAATTAAGGTTGGAAAGTTATGGTAAGGATCCGGAGTGGTGGAGAGTGAGTCTGACGAATGTTGGAGAACGAGAGTTGGAGATGAGGAAGGATGAAGGTGAAGAGCGACGAAGGGGTAGGGTGAGGAGTGAGAATAGAGGTGTGAGTGATAAGTGATGGAAGTGAGAGTAAGGAGTGGTGGAGAGGGGTGAGAAGTGCTGGGGATGAAGGTTGGGAGTGGTGGACAAAGAGAGGCGGGCGAGTGGTACAATGGTGAAAGCAGTGAGTGAAACATGGCGAGTATCTGAAGTGTTGAGCAGTTGAAGTATGGTGACTGTAGAGACATCAGAAGAGGACGTGATATTTTCGAAGCTGCTCTTGGGGAGGTTAGTGAAGCGAAGTCTCCCTTCATTCCACCCACTTCAGCTCTCATATAACTGTCACTGGCCTTTGCATACTGGTGTACCTGTACAATAGTACATCATTACGTACTTAGCTTTCCCCCTCCCTGGGCAGTGCCTAAACGAGTACTATTGCGGGGCATACCGCCGATTCCTTAGCCGATTCCTTACCACCTCTGTCCCCTTCTCTGGGCAGTACCTGAACGATTACCTGTCGGTGGGCCCTCCTGTGTACTTCGTGATGACGGAAGGATACAACTTCAGCGACTACCACGAGCAGAACCTGGTGTGTCAGGTGTCCGGCTGTTACGACGATTCCATAATGCAGCAGATCTTCATGTCATCACTCAAGCCAGAAGAGTACGTCCAGAGTCTGATCTTGTGGGTTAAATGTTAACTGTAACGTTGGTGTTAAGGCACGAGATAAGTCATTAGTTACATTACCACGTTCATATGACCGTAGGTATGTGAATGCTGTTCACAGGTCACTAACTGGAGTCTGGTCATGTGTTGATGATACAAGGCTGGTGTATCCATCCTTCTCTTTAAAACAGCCTTTATCCTCGGCACCAACCTCTTCTTCCAGCCTCCCCTGTGGTACAACCTCTGATTCCAGCACCAACCTCTCCTTCCAGCCTCCCTGGTGGTACAACCCGCCACCAAACATTCTCCTGTCCTCCACGCCACAAGCCCTGCCCTCTTAGCACTTCCCCTGGCACCAATACCAACCTCCTGCCGTTCCTTCCAGGACCTACCTCGCCTCAGGAGCCATGTCGTGGCTGGGACCGTACTTCAACTGGCTACACGACAGCGTGGGCTCTAGCTGGACGTATGGTGCCTGCTGTAGGACTGATGATGATGGCAATTTCATCAACAGCTCAGGTATTTCACACTTGACTGGACAGTTAACACACACACACACACACACACACACACACGAAATAGACCAGAATTCTGCATGAGAGAGGGACTTAGGAGATAACATCATCTTATCCTGTCACCATAGCTAGCCCCACTCACTTTGGGAGAATTATAAGGAGACAAATTGTGATCCCAGCATAGTACTGTGATACATGTATGTAGTGATCCTCCAGCATGGTACCATGAAA
>JAUTXX010282431.1:0-14053 GCA_032273605.1 Panulirus laevicauda | reverse complement strand
TGTCCCCTTTAGTCGCCTTCTACGACACGTGAGGAATGCGTGGGAAGTATTCTTTCTCCCCTATCCCCAGGGATATTCAGAGTGAATATTTGACAAAATCTTACTAGCCTGTCCCAGAGTCAAAAATAAATATCTACGAGACAAAAAGGCAGATACCCGTCTATCAATATCATGACCCTATTGTACCTATCATCTACTTTTCCCACATATTTTGATGGCTGTTTTGGATGTATCTAGATTGGTTGGTTCACAGAACATAACTGTTAATGAATGCCGATACTGTACTTGGACTATTCACTTTCCTGTCAGGTTCAGTATATTCACTAAAATAGTTGTGGCAGTTAAGTTTTTCAAGCTTCATATTGTAGAGTGAAGAAATCAGTGTCTCCACTTATTTTTTTCTATTTCAGAGTACTTCTATACATTAAAACACTCATAAAAATATTTCTGATCATGGAAAAATCTCAGAATTTTTTTTTTCTTTATGCTATAACCTTTTGTGGTTACTAAATGAAGGAAGCCACAAATCAAATCAAATGCAACAATGTACATCTTTAAGAACCTAGGTAATAGCCTTTGAAAAGAAGCAATTCTACATACCTCGCACATGAGATTTCTTCTGAGCTTCTTTGTGAGGCTTGTATAAAGCTGCAGAATATTTACTGGCAAAATACTTTTCTTTGCGGAGACTTGCAACAGTTCGAATGTTTGTGATAGACTCTATTGCAATCTGGAAATTAGAGTTCATATACTGGTCAGATTTTAACCAGTAATACAAATTTTTACATAGCAGCCAAAATCTACATCAATAAAAAACATACCATAAAACAAGATGAAATTTCTGATCCAGCCATTGAAAACAATAAATGCATTTTTCATCTGCTGCATCAATAGCTAAAGTCATTTGCAGCTTATTATGGATGATGTCCCCATTTGACTAAAAGATGTAATTACATCCTACAGTAAAAAGATACAAGTTAAACAAAAGCCAGAACTGAATGGATTGCCCTATAGCCTCTTTGCAAAGACTATTAGGAAGTACAATAAGTAACTGTGCAATTACTTATTTCTACTGCACAGGTAAGAAGTTTTACGCTCATGGGGCCCCATCTCTTGAACACTTCACAATCAAACAACCTCTTGAATTTATATATACTGTCTGCATTAACCAAGTCCTCAGCCAATCTTTTCCATTCATCTATTGCTCTTATCCAATAAAAATACATCTTTACATATCTATCTACAAATTTCTAACTTAATTTAATATTACGTCCTCTAGTTTCTCTATCCTTATATCCTTCATATAACTAACTGTCCACTGTTCCACTTTGTCCATATCTTTTAAAAACTTAAAGGCCACAGACAGATCACCCCTCAGACTTCTTTTGTCCAAAATGGGTAAATTTAAAGCCTCCAGCCTTTTCCTGTAACTTATTATTATTATTATCATTATCATTATTATACTTAATCGCCATCTCCCGCGTCAGCGAGGTAGCGCAAGGAAACAGACAAGGAATAGCCCAACCTACCCACATTAAAATGTATATACATAAACGCCCATACACGCACATATACATACACGGACATTTCAATGTATACATACATATACATATCTAAACATGTACATATTCATACTTACCGCCTTCACTCATTCCCATTGACACCCCACCATACATGAAACAGCATCCCCCCCTTCCAGTAAGGTAGCGCCAGGAGAGACAACAAAGGCCACATTCGTTCACACCCATCTCTAGCTGTCATGTATAATGCACCGACATCACAGCTCCTTTCCACATCCAGGTCCCACACACCTTTCCATGGTTTACCCAGACGCTTCACATGCCCTGGTTCAATCCATTTACAGCACATCGACCCTGGTATACCACATCGTTCCAATTCACTCTATTCCTTGCACACCTTTCACCCTCCTGCATGTTCAGGCCCTGATCACTCAAAATCTTTTTCACTCCATCTTTCCACCTCCAATTTGGTCTATAAAATATAAAATATACTATAAGAAATAAATGGAATGAGAGTAGATAAAACAGCAGGACCAGATAAGTTTTATCCGGGGACAATGAATGAGGCAAAAAATGAGGTAGTTGTACCCTTGACTGCTCTCTTCAATATATTACTCTGCTATGGAGAGAGTTCTAGAGGGATGGAAACATGAATGTAACACCCATTTTCAAACAAGTAATAAATCCCATACCGGAAATTATCGTCCAATTAGCTTAATGTCTATAGTTGATAAACTTATTGAAACCATCATTTGGGACAAGACTGTAAACTATTTAGAGGAGCACTACAAAATAAATGACTCAGCATATATTTCAATTCATATCTAACAAGTTTGCTTAATTTCTTTGAGGATATTGATAAGTGGAATGTTTTACATAATGGTAGTAAAAATAAAAAAACAAAGCTACAGCATGAATTCTCTTGGGGCCTGGATGTGGATAGGGAGCTGTGATTTTGGTGCATTACACATGAGTTAGAGATGAGTGTGAGTGGATGTGGCCTTTTGCCCTCTGTTTCCTGGTGCTTCCTCACCGATGTAGGGGTGGTGATGCTGTTTCCTCTGGGACAGGGTGGCACTAGGAATGGATGAGGGCAAGCAAGTATGAATACGTACATGTGTTTATATGTATATATGTATGTATATGTTAATATGTATGTTAATATATATGTACGTGTATGTATATATATATGAGTAAATGAGTGGATGGGTCTTTCTTTGTTTCCTGGCACTGCCTTGCTGATGCAGGAAATGGCGATAAAGTATAATAAATATAAATAATAACTTGAATTACAAAAGGAAAATGAGAATAAAGATTTGGGTGTAATAATCGCTGTTGATGTAAAGCCAAGTAAACAGTGCAAAGAAGCATTCAAAATGGGCAAACAAAATTCTTGGATTTATAAGTAGGGCTACCAAATTTAAGTCCATGGGAAATTATCCTTATTCTTTACAAGTCACTTGTGTGTCACAATCTTAATTCAATATTGCATTCAGTTTTAGTCACCCTACTTGTGGAAAGACATTGATGGACTGAAAAGAGCACAGAGGCAAGCAACCAAAGTGATTCCTGACTGAGAAACAAATCCTTTGAGAGCCAACTAAAGAACTTAAATCTGTTTAGTTTAGAAAAGAGAAGGTTCAGAGGTTATCTGATACATTCAAAATTATCAGAGGCTTTGATAATTTTCATCTAATGAATTACATATGGATAGATATATCGGATTTCACTCAGTGTAATGGTTACAAACTTGTAGGCAAATGTTTTAACCTTGAATGAGTCAAAGTACTTTGTCATCAATAGGATTGTTAACATCTTGAATGATTTACCAATTAGAATAGTTGCAAGAAGTACCAAAATATATTTAAGGATAGACTTGATGAATATTTTGCATCAAATCCACAACTAACATTTTTTGTGCCTCCTTAGCAACAGGAAAATTTTATAAAACTTTCTCTTTCAAATACGAATTTCTACGAGTTGCTTATATCATCCAATATCAGAAAGTCTCAAAAGGGCCCAGTTGTCTGTTGCTGTTTGAAATCCTTTATACTTCTTTCTGTATCAGTATATGTCTTTTAAGGTCCCCAGAACATGGCCCATGGATGATTCCAGGTTAGATTTTTTTTCTGTTAGAAGGTGCTAAGAGGCAGTGTATCATTAACACCAGCTGGGTTGTGAAGTTGTGAACTATAACTGTGGGGCCAGCAAGGCTTTGTAGAGAGCTATAGGTTTGTGAGAGGAATCAACGTTATTCACTCTATCTGAAGTGTACACCATTAACTGCAGACTTAAGTATGTGGGAACATGGTTCTACAAAGTATCCAGGTCCTTGATAGGAGCTTATGTTGACAAAGTGCCTTGTGGAATAAATGTCATAAGCATAGCTAGAAACAGACAATGGTATGGATATCTTGATGTTAAAGGCTATCCTGAACTTATCCAGAGTGCTACTTTCTTTTCCATTCAGTGAAATAAAAACTATAACAAAACTAAGAGAAAGAAAAAGAAGCAATTCTGGCTGCAGCTCAAGACTGACTAAAAGTCTTCAAATGTCTTGCTGTAAATATTGTTGCATCTAGTATGACGTGAATATATGCCTTTGACAGCTGTTTCAGTGATTCTGACTGGAGTTCTGTGCTCCAACTCTGCCTGTTGATTCAGAAAATGACACAAGAGAGAGAGAGAGGCTAGAAGGAATGATTGGATAACCCAGTAAACATTGTCAGTTGATCGCGCTCTTTGATATCGAAAAGACAAAACAGGCATGCAAGTGGGTGCAGGCCTCTCCACCATCACCAACTCTTGGACTAGGTCAGGCTCAGAGTGGTGGCTTCCCTGGAGTCAGAGAGGCTGCATTTTATGAGAACCTCTCTTGCTGGGAATACTATCTGGGAGGAGGAAATCTCCTGATGACACGGAGTAGTTGTTGCATGTGGCAAGTCTGGGACCTAAACCACTAATGAGGCTGTGAGTATCCTGTGTTCTTCCTCTCTGAAATCCTATTATCTGTTCTGGAGACAATGGCATCAACTGGCAGTCAATTAAGTACTGTTCTAGTGGGCTTGCTGCTGGCTCCTGACAATATGCATATTCCCCGATGACTTCATTGACAATCTGCTGTGTCTTAGTACCGAAATCAAAGACAATGAAGATTGACTACGGACTTTGTAGACAAAGTTTTATGTATGTGGTGGTTGATTTCACATAGTCACAAAGTATCACTTAGCAGAATTGGAGGTATCTTTGAAGACATCAAGGAAGTCCTTCCTGGGAAGCCTTGCTGTGTTTCTAAGTTGTTTTTGGTTTGCCACAGGCTCACTGAGACTTTTATGTTTGCAAAATGTGTGACTGCTTTGACTGCCTTGTCCTAAATCTCATTTCTCTCGATTTTTATGTGGTTGAGGATCCAATGGAGGACGACCTGGTGCTCTTGAAGCTGGAAGCTTTGGAGTGTCGCAAGGATAGAGGAAATGAGTTTGATCATGTCTCTTAGATATGTGTGCTGCAGTGCTTGTATGGCTGCGTTGAAGTATGTGTGGATTACAACAGGCTTGGAGTGTTCCATCAGTGCATGCTGCAGAGCTTTGGATATTGCTATTGGCCCTGTTGGTGGAGTGGAGCAGCCATCCATTAGTCTTCAGACAAGAGTCTGATCTTGGGTGTGGAAAGTTGCTCTGGACCTTCCTTCCTTCTGGTCTAATGAGCCATCTGTGAAATATGATGCTACTTGTGGTGGTTAAAGCAGCCATGGCAACTGAGCTGGACACTGGACCTACCATCTCTGAGTGGTGTGACTGCAATGGTGGGTGAAGGGG
This sequence comes from Panulirus laevicauda, assembly GCA_032273605.1. Classification (NCBI taxonomy): domain Eukaryota; kingdom Metazoa; phylum Arthropoda; class Malacostraca; order Decapoda; family Palinuridae; genus Panulirus; species Panulirus laevicauda. The sequence goes on along the minus strand of JAUTXX010282431.1, from coordinate 8,715 downwards.
AATCCACTGTGATGGATCAGTGTACTCATTGCTGCCAGTGTCTTCTATGTTCTTGATGTATGAGGTTGCCTGCAGATGGTGAATAGTGTTGGCTCATACTGTAGCTTGGTCTCCATTTGTAAGGTGCAGATCTTTGTCCATAAATGTGCCCCAAGCATGGTTCTAAGGGCGTTGTTTTGGATTACCTCCGACTTGGTCATCTGTTCGTCTCTCAATTCAGTGAGTACTGGGGCACAGAAATCCATTAATAATCTGATGGCGTAAATGTTGGCACCAGTAGCTGGAATGATGATCGACCTCATGATACTCGGCCCGCTTTTGGCCTTATGCCGGAAATACTTTGACTGTGGCTTAAATGTTAGCTTCTGGTAGAGCATCCTGTGTGTTGTGGCTGCACAGAGGGCCATTGCTCTTGACTCTGCTGAGTTGATCTTGAGGCCAAGTCAGATGCATTTGTTTTTATAAGATCGAGCGCAACCTGGACCTTCTCGAACATGCATGCTCCTCTTGCTAAGAATTGGCGTCCAGTCAACCAATTACTTATCCACCGAGTTACAACCCCACCAGTGCCAGTGACTTGAGTTTTGCAAGTACACTTTGATGTGGAACCTTAACGAAAGCTTTTTGAATATCTAGATAAATGAAATTAAGTGCTCTACTTTTGTTGTACATGATTACATCATAAATCATGCAAATTTGTCAGACATGAGACATTTCGTCGAAAACCAAGCAAAGAATTGTTAAGAGGTAATCCACCAAAAGGTTTACAATTCTATCTCGAATAATGATTTCCATAAGATTTTCAACTTCAATATCCGGGCAACGATTTATTACTTTTTTTGAATATCGGTGTTACCCTGGCAAACTTCTATTCATCTACAACTTTTCCCGTAGCAAGTGAGCTATTGAAAAAGGCAGTCATAAGCTTAACTATCTCATTTTTCACCTCTTTCATTGCTCTTGGATAAAGCATATCACGGCCTGCCGTTTTATTTTCATTCCATTTATGGCTGACAGCTGGTCTTCAGGTTTTATGTTAATTTATTGAAGAACGTTCTTCTCTCTTATCATTTACTGAAGGTACCTTCAGTTAACTATGCTGGGGCATATAATAACCTCACTTAGGGGTTTAAAATGCAACTGGCCTTCCACATAAAAAATATAATAGTATACTTTAAATGTTTTCTTTCAAACAAAAAATAAAAAAATGAAAGAAAATGAACTAGTCATTTACATGGGTAACATAACTATTACTAAGTTTCTTGTGGTGAGCTTAAAGAAGGACAGATTCAGAGGTTAGATTTGGGTTCTTCTAGGTTTGGATCTACTTATCCATGAAATCCAAAAGCCAACCTTTGTTTATTTACATTGTTTTGGCTACTTTGTCTCGATGAACGCCACGTTTTCCTTCATCTTACAGCATACTCATTCAAGTCTGCCAAATTACAATCAGTTATTAATCCATGAAATGTTCATTTGATATATCCAAATATTTTTATAAATACTAAGGTTATTATTATTGATTACGAGCATTATTACTGGGTGTATTTGGGAAGGTGCACAGACGTTAGGATAGTGATGAACAGATGAGACAGGGAAAGAAGTCATGTGAGGTTGTAAGGAGCTGAGCAAACGGAGACTGAATAATGGAGGATGTGGAAGAGAAGGAGAGTGAGATTAGAGTAGAGGAGAATTTGCGGGAGTGGTATAGCAGTGGTGTATATGCAGACTGGTGGGTTAAAAAGGGGGCTTTATAGCACAGGTGTATGTGTGGAATAGTGAGTGGAAATGGTGTGGTTTAGCAGCATTCTATGTTTAGAATGGTAGACGGATAGGGTTGCCGAGAGTGGATAGAGGGTGTAGGTATAACTGGCTGGCGGAGGTGTACACTAGGTGGTAGCTGAAGGCGTGAAGAGGGGTTATGATGACATACTGCTAGCCTTGCTAATGACCGCTAACACGGAAGCCCGTGATAAGGGGGAACAAAGAGCCATCCTCGTAAGGTGTCGCGCCTCGCTGCTCGTGTCGCAGCTGTGGTGTCTGACTGAGGAAACAGGTACAGTATGGTCTACCATTACAGTCAGGATCTCAAGCGATGAAGTGTTCACCAAGTAATACTATGACTTCATAAAACTTAAGTGAACGCCCAAGGTTCATCACGTGTCTGAGCTGAAGATTATCTGAAATGTTCACGAATGGTAAAAATGGTCAAATGTTCACTAATGGTAAAGATGATCAAATGTTCACGAAAGATAAAGATGGTCAAATGTTCACGAACATTAAAGATTGTCAAATGTTCATGAATGGTAAAGACTGTCAAATGTTCACGAATGGTAAAGATGGAAAATAATATCTAAAGAGAAAAGCAATAATTTCTGATCGATTAAAGTAAGTCGCCCTCTAACAAAGACAGCTTCACTTATCCCTCGACAAACGCATCTTCAGTACATCCTTAATAAACCTAAGTTCACTTCACTCTTGACAAAGGCATTTTCACTACACCCTCAACATCACTACCTTTGACTCAGCTCTTAAGGGTTAGGTCAAAGTCCAGGGTTGTGGACTGTTGGAAAGTAAACCCATGAAATTAAGAATTACAATAACAAACTGTGCAAAACCATTATCTTATCCCTCCCATGGAAGAAAAGGTCAAAGGAAATTTCGCCAGAAACAGACCAGCCATACCATGAACATTCGCTTTTCCCCTTGAAATGCTCGGCTAAACAAACAAGTGTAATGACTGTAGCTGCCTGAGCAGCAAAGAAAGCGAATGTCTGAAATAATTCTCTACCACATAAGAATGGCAGGGAAGAAATCAGGAGTTATGGGGATAAAATATCGATCGTGTTAATGATGTCGATTCGTTTAAGAAGTGCTAGAGGCATGAGCAGTGACATGATGGCTTTAAGAGCGTCTAAGTTAGCTTTTCTAGAGAATCTCAGCGTCCATACTGCGACGAACAAGGGATCTTGGAGCAGGTTTACGAATTTATGAACTTCGATCCCAGTGGTTGTCGGTTCAGCTGAATGCCAAATAAATAAGTACCTTTATATGACGCAGTTTACAGTATGAGAGAATCTTATGAAGCATAGACTGTTGAGTAACAAGCCTTAACTACGGTTGAGTTTCAAACACAAATCAGACGACAGAAACAAGAACCACCGTGCAGGAGCAGTTGCAGATTATCACGGTCTTCAGTCAAGAGTCACCAAGTCACGTCCTGAGGTTACTGAATGCCATGACTTTCTCTTTTCTTTTTTTTTTGGTCAGATCTTCCTTTCTGGAACGAAAGAAAAACATGCCAACGATCGTTCCGCTGGGCAAGTGTGTGTGTGTGTGTGTGTGTGTGTGTGTGTGTGTGTGTGTGTGTGTGTAGAAAATACTTCTTTGTTTCTTATCTGCGCATGTAAAATGGCGAGCAGCAGCGATGAATGCTGCGTAAAGTGCATGGACAAATGTACTGATCAGCTGTGGCAGTAAAGTGCCTGTATGAGATGGTGATATGCCTGTTTACAGAACTACAAAGCACTCCAACAGTTTAGACAGCGGTGACAGTTTAAACAGTAGACATGTGAGGCAATGCTGTTCAGACAACGGATCACAGTATATCGGTTTAGAGAGTAGACGGTGGGATGGCAATACAGAGAGCAGATAGTGCTACAACTATCTAGACATCAGACCTTGGTCCACCACATAAGACAACATACAGCACTGTAAGCAGCAAATGCCAACAATACTTTTGACTGACGAACGCAGCACACAGTATCAAAGACCGCAGCGAAATAGTTTTACAAGACATTAGGAAAACAGTTTCGAGAAGACCGCTGCGCAACATTCTCACACAAAACCACATCGCACCAGTTTAGACAACCCTCCCACGGCAGTCTCACGTCTCAGTCACCTAAATTCTGAGGTTAATCATGTGTGGCCGAGTAAGCGATCACTTCGTTAAGTCCGCTTTATCATTACTTTCTATCTTCATTTGCCTCTTTCTTTCTATGATCTTAATTACAATGATTTTTCTCACAGTGTCATGGAAACTGGCTAAGATATAAAGTTGATACGCGCATGACGAGACAATAATCTGTCTCTTACGATAGCGTAATGAGACGACGAGTTTGGCGTCCATTACGATGGTGGGTAATCTAAATTCAAAGGCCTCACCTACTGCTGATACCAAGTCTTCAGCTACTTATAAATAAACTTAAATCTTTTGATTAATCGAACAAAAACACATGACACGGAGATTAACGGTACAAATGGCAAGTTCAATGAATTGCACAGTCATCATTTTCTCCAAATATTCTGGTATTTCTCACAGAACTAATGGCATTCCTGTTCCTCGTGCAAAACTAATGATCATGAGCGGCCTACTTCCCTGCGCAGAAGAGACGACCTGTGAGTTCGGTGACAGTGAGAACACTGTTCCCCGACGACCTCCCAGCCGGGTAGTATGTTAAACATGAAGCTTCTCAATACGAAGTTTTCGTTCTACATACTCATATACAGCATCAAAAAGCTATAATCTGGTATTAGTGAGATTAACTGACAGAAATGACCACAAACCTTTTGACAAAGAGGAAATTTTCAAGTCTCAGGGACCAGCAACATCTTGAAATCTAGGAACTTGATGTTTCCAGCTCGAAGTAAAAGAGAAATTCGACAGACGCAAAAGCTTCAGCCTTCAACACCTGCCTTCCGGACCGCCACAAGAGTCGGGGCAAAAAGCAGAAAGAAAACAAACCCTCATCCTTCCCCTTCATTAGTCGGCTCCGCCCTCCTACTTACCGACCTTTAGCGGAGACAGAAGTATCGTTTTAACGAGCATGTTCCATCCAGAGGTGTACGAGCAGCCTCGCTGTGACAAGATGTAAGAAATAAATGGCGTCGAGAAGAAATGAGTTCACAAAATGAATTATGGTGCCGTCGTCTTCTGAGGGCTATTAGCGTCGCCTAAGGAGATGGTAGCAAGGAACTCATGTGCTGGGCCTTCCCTAGTCTTGCCTGAGAGAACATTAGCATTAGTGATGTTATGAATGACCCCCAGGAAGATGATAAGCGGTAATAATCCCTCTTAGTCTCATAATGAGAGGCATCTTAGGCGGGACAATCTTTTCTACGGCGAGAGGAACGCGGATCGTGTGGGAAGCGGTACTTTCAGACGCTGCAAAGCAGAGATAAGCTGAGAAGCAGGAGAGACGTACCTGATGGGGACGGACGTGCTGGCTGCGATGGATGAACTGTCAAGCGTTACCTCGTGGTTCGGTCGAGTTAATATAGCTAAAAGTGTTTCGAACCTTGAGATGACGCGCACTGGCCAGTCCTGTGCCCCGCGACACAGACCTCAAGAACCACGATGGGAGTGAGGAGGAAATGGTGGTGTCGAGTATGTGTCAGCCGTGTGGCGCACCGGATTTCTAATTTGCCATCGCAGATACAAGCGCTTCGCTCCACTATGACGCAGTTTCGTGATCCGTGTCTTTTTCACTTTGCTCTATGCAACACAGGTTTCCTTTATCGTGAAAAAAGCAAAAATTTGTGGTGTCAATATTGAAATCCATCAGAATATCCTATTTCCAAATAAACGCACGTATGAGGCGCATTCACCCATAACTAAGCCAAGATAACACACGAAAACAGAAAAAAATCAAAATCACCAGCGCACACAGCCAGCATCAGGGTGAACCATGGAGTGAGGATGTTGATTAATAGTAGCACACGCCCGAAGCGGGTGTGGGGGTTTGCCCAGGCCGGGCCACAGGCGAAGCTGACGGCGTCATGTGTCTCACGCGAGTACAAAGAAAACCCATCATCATCTAAATTCAGTTTTCTTGTCGAGATGACCTGCCCGGTTGCGTCATAGAGACTCTTCGAAGAAGTGGATGTTCTTCTAATAACTCTCTGCTCACAGCCTTCAAGTCTGGATATAAGAAAACCCTGAAAGACGAAACCAAATATGCTCACGAGTTACACAAACGAAATTACATTATGCATGGTCAATGCACACCTTGGACGGTCATTTTGTGTGTTTTCATGGGTGTTAAACATGCTTACAGAGCCTGAAGTTATCTAACATCCAGGTCACACAACATATCTTGCGAGACGATGGATCTCGTCAGACAAAAGAGAAGCGCAGTTTGGAAACCAGAGGCGGTAGAAGGTGTACCGTACGAAGGGACAACCTCGGGAAAGGGCAAGAAGGGATGCTATAAGGGGAGAGTCTGGAAGATGCAAGTCAGGGATGGAGGAAGGTAAATTTGGAGGGGTGACGCGGGAGGATGATGGCGAGCACTTCCCACTCTCGGTCAGGAGGTACAGAAAACCAGACCCTTCCAGAACACCTTGATGCTTTGAAACGTTCCTCTCCGCCCAAGTTAATACTCGTTAACCAGGATTATATACTTTAGGGAGATAACAGCAAGAAGGACAAGTTCTTGTTACGGGTAATGGCTAGGAAGGATTAGCTCTTCCGTCTCAAGCTATAGCTAGGAGGGACCATTTCTGCTTTCCCAGACATTACAAGGAACAATGCTTCCCTCTCAGAAATCAGGTACAAAGAAACAACTCATCTCTCTCAAGTAGTAGTCAGTTTGAACCAGTTCTACCTCTCAGGCAACTGTTAGGAGGAAGAAATTCTACCTTATACATTACTTATGAGGGATCAGTTTTTTCTCGAATAATTACACGAGTGGATCACTTCTCATCTACACAAAATCTAGGAGAGACGAGCCCTTCCTTGGTCACTTCTTGGTAAGGTCATTCTCTTTCACCTTGGCGCAGCTGGTGAGAACAAGGGAGAATTTCTCGTCTTATCAACATTCAGAAGGGACCAATTTTCCCCGGATAGGTGTCACCGCTGGGTAGGAACTAATTTCACACCGACACGATAACATAGCAAGAATCTGAGCTAGAAGGACTCCAGCCAGCAGCAGGGTAAAGGTCACCAGAGGTCCTTTTCTTTTAAACTTTCGCTCCAACTGCACATCTCACTTGGCACGGTCTTCCCTACGGACTCCCTCGAGGGTAATGTGGGTTACGTGATCAAGGCTGTGGCCAGTGGGTCAGTAGGTGGGTTACAGCAGCTTCTCGTTCATAACCACACCTGCACCATCACCAGTGTTATCACCTCGTTACACACTTTAGCTCTAGTTTGTACAGTGTGTTGGGTGTGGCAGCAGTGGAAGCATCAGCAGTCAGCCCTGCCAGCATGTTTAATCCTACAATGGAACAATGTGAATCTTGCTGCTTTATGAACAAAGTGTAGGATCGTACCAGCCGGTTATACTCCTTCCTCTATGTAATCTTCGCATTTCGTCCCTAACTCCTCTTTTTCACACTATCCCATGTAACCGTTCTTCCATTGTACGCCTTTCTGCTTTGTTCCAACATTTCCATATATCTAAAGTAGGAATACGAGTTACTATCTTTGTTTGCCAGTTGGTAACTTCGTCACATACCATCTGGTCTTGTCTCTTTCCCAGGTACTTCTCTGTACAGCCTTCTTTGTTTCTTTCTCTCCACACCCTTCCAGTCTTTCGTTCACCATTGCTACCTTCCCATTCATCTCCCTAGCTTCCCATACATTCGCTTCGTATACCCTGACATTTTTTCCATCCCATATGACAACACCAGATGCGACAGGTTCCCTCTCTCGTGTACCACTTTATCTCATCATAAATTCTGGCAAACCTCGTTTAGCACTACAAGACACAGACCGGAGGCAGAGGATGGTCAGGTCTAGGAGAGACAGACCGGAGGGAGAGGATGGTCAGGTCCAGGAGAGACAGACCGGAGGGAGAGGATGGTCAGGTTGACTGGTTATTTGGTCTTTAGGCCTATCAACTTTCACCGTCATCCAGGCCGTCATCATCAAGTTATGACCGCCAATAGAAAATCTTGAACACAGTCTTCAAGCGTTCCGGACAATTCTGAGATCATACACACCCTCGTATCACATGCGGCCCTTAGGACAGTGAGGGAGTGAGGAGGAGAGGATACTAGGGAGGGAGAGAGGACAGAGGAGGAGGACAGGAAGAGAAAAAGCACACGAGGGTAGGGGGCGGAAAAGAGGAGGATAAAGACGGCGAAGGAACGAGCCTGGCAACAGTCAGACTGCCAGAGAACGAGTCAACCAGCCACCTAACAAACCAGCCAGCCAGCCAGCAGACTAAATATCTAGTCAGTAAACGACCAAGCCAGCCAACGAACAATCAAGCCACTCGGAAAATGTGCCAGCTAGCCAGACAAACAAGCCAACGAGCCAGCAAACGAGTCAGCCAGTCAGCGAAAGAGACAGCCAGCAAATGAACCAACCAGCCAGACAAGAAACAAGCCAGCCAGTCAGCAAACAAGGCAGTAAAGAAACCATCCAATGAACGGAGTAACCAGTATGCCATCGAGCGAACCAGCCAGCCAGCAAACTAGTCAGGCATGGAGGGAACGGACTTGAAAGTAAGAGCAAAGTACAGGCAGTGGAAAGGTTGCGATGGGGCGGGAAAATTGCAGAATATGACGGGTCCGGCGGGCTGGCAGGTGGAGGGAAGTGGCAAATTGCCTGGGAGATAATTACTACTGTAGCCCAGGGCAGCGGCGGACCACGCCCGCGTAGATAATATCACACCAACTTGTGGGAAGGATGCTAGCGCCTGGCGGGGGAGGGAAGGGAGTACACGTACGTACGTGTGTGTGTGTGTGTGTGTGTGTGTGTGTGTGTGT
>JAUTXX010282322.1:1479-14055 GCA_032273605.1 Panulirus laevicauda | reverse complement strand
TCTCTCTCTCTCTCTCTCTCTCTCTCTCTCTCTCTCTCTCTCTCTCTCTCTCTCTCTCTCTCTCTCTCTCTGATTGTAAATAACACAAACAAATTTTGTGTTATGGTTAGAAAAATGAAATAATACAAATAGTGAGTTTTAACAGATCCTGTTTGGTGAGTGATGTGTATATCCCATTAAGGCAAAACAAACTGTGATCAAGATTGGTTCACATATGCTCATAGGGAAGCACTTCCAAAAGACTGTGTATGAGTTATGATAGATATATAGATAAAACTGATTTTTGCAGAAAACTGTGAAGAAAGCGTGTACTGAAACTTTCACCACTTTACATGACATGTAAACAACCATCTTAACATGTGTCTTGTATCATTATTTAAAAGGATACGTAAAGAAATGAACTGTGTTTACATTTTTTACTCACATTTGATTACAGAAGTGTTGAGGGACTGTAGTATGATCAGTTCTCTGAATTATTTTTTTTTTTATCTTATTTTGCACTAATGAAGTCTGTGTAAGGCCATTAAGGAACTGCTGTGTATTGTTATTTTTTTTGCCGAATCAGAATCAGAAAAAGAAAGGTGTTAAGTGAAAAAATTCCATGAGAATCCAATTTAAAAGGAATTATACACCATACTGTATAAACATTTCAAACAGAAGTGATGGGAAGGTGTACTAGTTTCACATCATTGCTGACTGAAAAGGCTAAAGATTTTAATATTCACGTGAACTTGAGTGGTGGATAAGTATTTTGAGTGGTTAGGAAGGCTTGATTGAGCTTTGCCATAAGCTTGAGAAGATTTGATTTATCTCATGAGCAGTAATCAACTAACCAAGAAGCTGCTGAAAAGTTTAGAGATTTTTTTTTACCAGTCATTATTCAAAAGAGGAGCTTCTGTATAATACTTGTAAAACAGAATTATTTTGGCATTGATTATCCTCTTCAGCTCTGTTAGGTCCAGATGAATCCATTGCAACAGGGTTCAAATGAAATGCTTTCTTCTGGACAATGAATTGGTAAGTGCATTTATCAAAAATACTTTACTATTAAAGTTTTTTTTTGTCATTGTTTCTCCAGAATGTGAATTGTTTGAAGATATTCTTATAATAGATAGTTATAGGAATTCAGTACTTTATAACTTTGATATTGTGTCAGTTTTCCAAAAAGATATATAGGGGAAGCACCCTGGTAAGTGGCATGTTCTCACATCCAGCACTACCAAGGGCCAGCAGATAATGGATGATAAAGCTTTCCATGTAGATTGAATGGTGTCATATTGAAGTATGCTTGCAGTTCACACTTTTGAGAGATTATAGAGTATGAAAACCAAGGTAGGGGTAGTTACAATACTTTATCTTCCTATTAGGCCTTTTAGTTCTATTGTGCACAGTTTTCATTTGAGTCCTGCATATGACATACGCTTCTTTACTCACTAGAGGCGTGTATAGATTTTATGTGGTACTGTGTAAGAGATGTCCTCCGTTTCCCATAGATTTTCTGTAGTCCTGTCTATGACAAGTGCTCCTTTACTCACTAGAGGCATGTGCAGATGATATTCATCACCTACAGACATATCCACAAATTCAGAAACCCTCAAAACACCAAGGAGGAAGGACATATTGTGTGCCATCCCACATTGCCCCCCTCCCCCACATCTCTGCTACACTGTGTAAAGAAACAAGATTTTGTGGGGTTTAGATTATGGTAACATTCCTTATTGTATATATCAGGATACCATGAGGAGTGATTCTGAATATTGGTATCAGAGGAAGACTCGATCTCCAAGAATACTGGGTAGTCCTAGTTCTTTACCCTTGCCGATCTGCGCTTGTTTGGGGAAACACCTCCACCTGTAGATTGACAGATGAAGATTACCTGCCACAATGTGGAGACTTAAGTTCTTGGTAGGGGTATAGCATTGAGGTTATGGGTACAAACTGCTAACGCAGGACTTAAGTGTTCAGTCATCTCTGGCCCTGAGAATGGGAGGTAATGCACAGTTTATGGAGATGCTACTACTCTGCCACAAGATTCACTATTTTTGCCAGTATTTATGAAGTATCTTTGTAATTGTTACTTATGAAATAAATTTGAATTTCATTGATCATAACAGAACAAAAGCAAAATGACAATCATTCCAATAGTGTATAGATTAGAAAAAAATAGTGCTTAAGTATGGTAACAACACTCTTACCTTGAAAAAGAAAATCTTATTTGCCTCCTAATCTGTATTAATGAAAATATTTTTCAGCAACTTTAGAAAAAGTGTTTTACAAGCATGGAGTAAAATTTTCATTTTGAGGTTAGGGGGTTAGATTCCAAGATTGTACTACATAAGAGTTGTGTCATGGTTTAAATGTCAATGATCTGTTTATTTTAGATAACTGGTGGTTTAAGATGATTCAATAATATTTTGATATTCACATGTTTCTAAAGTTTTCTTGGACGAAAAGAAAAGTTTTCTAACATATATAAGACCAAAAGAATTAATAGCAATGAGTGGTTATAACTGTTAAAAAAGACGACCAAATTAAGTTTTCTCGCAACGTTTTAGTTGTAAATCGCTCTGGCATTCGGAAACCATAATTTATATAGCAAGCACTTTAGTACATCTAGCAGGAATAAAGAAGGTACTCAAGAGAGAGTGCAGATTATGAGACCACTTTTAATGTGAAATTAGGATGCTTTGGAGGTTTGATGGTAGCCAGAAATTTATGGGAAAAATGTCACACATCTCACTCATCCACAGATTGTCCTAGAGAGTGTACATACATCATCTCTGTGTAATGCCAGTTATACACACCCATTATTTTGATTATTTCTAGAATAAAAGAAACAATTTTGTAAGGTATCTATTTTTGTAGTGAAAATAAGATTATTTGTTGAATATTTATGGAAGGTTCTCTGTGTGTGTAAATGATACATTAATGCAAATGGTCATGAAATATATAAATACATGTCTAAAAGCATGTGAATGATAGATATGTGTATTATGAAATCACACCTAGAAAAACTGTAAAGTGGTTAGATGCGTGTTGAATGAGATGTCAAAGGTTTTTTGGCTGTCAAAAACTGTCTGCCCATCTTTTTCTTTGATTGAAGATGGAGCTCATCATGTCACAGATTGCTTATACATGATCTCTTTTCCCTAAAACCATGTTGTCTCCAAGTTAGCTGATTTCTCTGCAGGTAATCATTCATTTGCTTTTTGAGTATTTTTCAGTCGTTTTACAAACCATGCTTTTCAGTGAGGATGGCTTGTATTTCAGTGCGATTGCCGATCACTTATTTTAGGAATAGGTTTAACATTTGCCCTCTTCCACTTCTTTGGAACTACCCCTTTTTAGAATGATCTGTTATACATTATTTTGAGTGGCATAACAAGGGTCTCCATACATTCCTCTAGCATGTATTCAGAGACTTTATTAGAACCATGAGCTTTGGACATTTCTATCATATTTTGTACCTTTCACCACTTTTTCCCCTCTCCTTTGTAATATTGGTACAGGTTTATCCTCCAAAGCTAAGACACTTTTAAAGTTATCACTTAATTTCTCAGTTTCAACTTACTGACATGATATGTTCTGTATGGCACAGGACACTTCAGGAAATTAACCGTTAAGTGTGCCATATAAGGTTTGGGGCAGCATAGTGAGTGAGGAAGCAACTAGTAGCTTTTCAAACAGTGTTTCCACATCTTTTGCCCATGTTTTTTCAACATAGTAACCGTGAAAATGTTGTAGGGAATAGTACATCATTTTTGCATTTCCCAGGAAGTAAAGAAAATTGATTTAATGTAAATAGATTTATAGGGATTATGGAACACGTATTGGGATTTAGAACATGATTGCATTGTCGGATATTATGCAGTTCGGGGGTAATGCATCATATGCCTGGCATTGTTGCAGTCTGAACATCTATTTACTTTCCAGTTTCATCCCTTTTGTAGAAAGAAGTCTTAGGATAATTATGAATATATACACATACATATTTTGTCCTGGGTGGTATTGGACTTTGCCTGCATGATGTTAGATTGCGAGTGGAAAACTCTTTCAGCCAGGTTGTATCATTATCAGTGGATAAAAAAGAGTATAGTCTTGTAGAAGTCACTCCAAAGGAGTCCATCATTTCCCTGCTAGTGATTGTGGCACAGCCTCCAAGCTGCAGGAGCCCCATGAAAGGGGTCCTCGGGTTACTTGATAAGAATAGTGATAACAAGCTTCCTGAAGAAAATGTTATGGGCTTAATTGCAATTATATGATTCATCACTTCGACAAGATATTTTTTTTAGATATAGTATTTAGTTTCAGGCACCAATTGCATGATGTATGTCATTTACAGTGTGTCTGTCTAGTACAACAAAGTGTGTTTTGGAAGGGATTATGCAACCATATTGAATACTATTGAAATTTTGGTCTTTTGTAATAAAGCAGTTGGTTAGTTCTATAGATGGTTATTTACAATGTGGGTAAGAAATAGAGGACAGTTGGGTTGTATGGACATGAGGACGGAATGTATGTAGTGATAATGAATGGCAGGAAGGAGAAATAATCTGTATCTTAAGGTAAGACATGAGGACACTGAGGGATAATTTACTTGTGGTGGATGAGCTGGCAGAAATATTCCATAGCTTTGATGCATGAAGGAGGCTTTGTGTCCTTCAGTAGAATAAGTTAGATAAAGAATTGTTTGGATTAATGTTACATCTGTTGTTATGTATATAATGGCCACTGCATTTATTTTTTTTCATCCAATATTGGTATCACATTTATTGTAATTACAAAGGAATAGTATTACTATCTTTTTTTTTTTTTTAGTATCCTCCATAATACAGTACAAATAGTATATGAAATAGTTTATAAAAGGAGATTTGAAGGGCTTTGTTGGCATTATCAGTTTTGATAATGCCAACAAAGCCTGTACTCTTATTCTTTTAAGGATAGCAGCTGTCATAATATGATACATATAGATTGGTTGAAAGGGAGATTCAGTGTGTGAGACACTTTGTATACTTGATGTTTACTTGATGTAATCTTTAAGGGTTTTCTCCCCTTGTGTTGGGCCTAGGCTGTTGGGTTGGGTTGTTGTTCATTTAGGCTGTTGGTGGTCACAGCCCACAGGCCCATGTATACCCCACAGCCTGGTTGATCTGGTAAACTTTGTAGGTACTTGTCCACCATGGCCATCATAAATTTCTCCAACGTCCATCCCATGGTGTCTTTGATGGCTACATATAGGATGCTGAAAAGTATCGAGCCCTGAATGTTTGAAGTATTCTGTTTCTTTGTTCATATTCCGCCTTTGGATTTCAGACGTAGTATTATACAGAGTCTTCCATGCCTGTTGTGCCAGTAGAAAGTAATTTTTGTGGGTAAGCTGGGGACTCATCTTCTAGGATATCCCAGATATAGATGTTGATGCCACTCTCTCTTTTGGGCTCCAGAGAGTACAGCCTCAGTGATTTCAGCCATTCCCATTAATTTGGTTCTTTTACAATGTCATGTGAATGTGGGCCATGAAAGATTCCTGAACACTTTCTAATTCTGCTGTTTCAGCTGTCGTGTAGGATAATGTTAGAACAGTAATATTCTATTGACAAGAGAATTGTTACCTTGAAAAATACCATCATTAGTTTTTCTTACCTTATCTTGAAAGTCTGCAGGATCCATCTCACTATTCTTCTGGAGGAGGCAACAGTTGTTTTATTGTGTTCAGTGGCATTTAGTTCAGTAGCTGTTATTACTTGAGTTTCCCATTATTTGATTCGTGTATGACTGTGTCTGTGTCCATCTGGAATTCTCTGTTGCTTTTGATTTCATCATTTTCCCCATGCAGGAAGTTTAGATATATCCCCATTAAAAAGCATGTTTTTCTCAGTGATGGTTCACTTCTTGATCACATTTATCAGCAAATTGTTTAGTAACACTTTTAGACTTCTCTCAGTATCTAGAAACTTTTCATCTGCGTTAGTCATCTAGGATACAAGAGTGGAAGATGCAGATGGTGTCTTCCTTAATTGCAAAGGTTGCCCAGAGTTCTTGTTTCTAAAACTTAGGACAATTATCATAAAGGAGGTTTTTGAGCACAATAGTTTCCAAGATGGGGTCATATTGATTCTTATGCCTTATCCTATATACTGGATCCCAAAATGTATTTGGAGTCAATCTTTTCCTTAGGAGTTTTGCAATATTGGTTCCCTAAGACGTATTTGGGACCTATCCATTTTTCTGAATTGCAGCAGATAGGGGCAACATCTTTATGCCTAACTCTTCAAGCTTTCTTAGTGCTTTGATAAATGTTTTTTTATAATTTTTGTTATATCTGTGCTAAACAGAAAGTGCTAGCTTAATCAGTGGATAGTGGAACCAGGTAGGAAATATGATATACTAGGTATTCATTTTATAGATAATGTAGGCTTGAAATGTAATATTACCATCTCAACTGCTCCATACAGGTATCCCTCATTAACTAAATACATATCTGAAAAGTTAGATGTTAGGTGAGATCCTGGTAAACAAAACCCGTCTTCCCTTAAACTGCTATTCTATAACTGAAAATGCATTCCTGCTGAAACATATTTGACTAAAGAAAAAAAATACAACTTTAAGAATACATGTAACTTTTTTAGATATATAGATAATTTTTAAAATTGATAATGATAATGATAATAATACTCTAATATAAAAAGTAATGACAATGGTAATGATTGAATTAAAAAATGATGATAATAGTGTCAAGAAATACCAGAAACTGTGGCTTTTGATGCTTAAGTTGTTGTCGTTGAGATGTAATGGAAGTACTGAGAAAGAGAGAGAGAGAGAAGGTTCCATACATCATCATTATGACTTAGCAGAAGGTATGGACTCTTACATAAATGTATTTGCAGATAATGCAAAGGTCATGAGGAAAATGAAAAACATAGAGGATTGCATCACTTTGCAAGGGAACCTTGACAGACTCCAAAGGTGGTTTGATTCATGGTTGTTTAAGTTCAACTTGAGTAAATGTAAAGTAATGATCATGGGTAACGGTAAAAGAAGGCATACATATGACTATCACCTATCAGGATATAAGCTGCAGAAATTTGTGTTTGAGAAAGACTGTGGAGTTAACTCTTCTCGAGAAAGACTGTGGAGTTAACTTTTCCCTGACCAGTCACCAGTGTCCCACCTTAGGAGAATAGTTAAGGAAACCAATTGGTTGGTTGTAAATATGATAATTACATTCAAGTTCATGAATAAGAAAATACTTAACAAGTTGTTCACATCTTACATAAAGCCGAAATTGGAATATTCAAGTAAAGTTTGGTCATGACACCTAAAGAAGCATGGAGAACTAATGGAGAAGGTCTAGAGGAGAGCAACAAAGATGGTACCGGAATTGAAAGAGCTGAGTTACAGGGAAAGGCTAGAGGTCTTGGATTTTCTCACCTTGAAAGAAATGAAAGTGAAGGGTGACCTGATCCTAACCTTTAAAAGTTTATAAAATGGATTATAGACAGTGAACAGTTCTTTGAGATATGTATAGAGATAGACCAACCGTACGACATAACATGAGATTAAACAAGACTCTTATGAAGAAAGATGTTCAAAGATACTTTCTTAGGATGAATGGAATGAGGTGAATGAAGACATGGTTAATACAGAGAGCATGCAGAAATGTAGAAAGCTGTATGATAGAGAATGTGCAAGAGATGGGTCCCTCATGAGTGTAAAACTCCCTCTTCATACAGGACAAATAGGTAATTACACAAATGATTGCAAGGAGATGAGTGAGATGCTATGAACACAATATGAGTCAGAATTACTCTATAGATAAATGACCCACACAGTTTCTTTTTAGATAGTCTATCTCAGTGGTATACATAATTGATTTCTTCATCATGCCACAGGAGTCAGTGGGGCCCATGCATTCTGCTCCAGTGCAAGGCTCTTAGAACTCCATCTTTTCAAAGAAATGCACAATACTATTATCATGGGCACTAAACTTCCTCAAGAAAGAGAGCCTGGGGATATTTGAAAATAACTCACAAAGCCCCACTCCATAAATGAGGAAGCAACACATTTCCTAAATACTACTTACCAGTGGCACCAACATCATACATCAGTTAAATTAAGTTCTCTTATTTTAGTTCACCCACTTCATGGAATCAAATAATGTACTTAACCAATAGGAATCATGGTTTCAGAATGGAAAGATCATGGCTTTTTCAATTGCCTGATCACTACAATAAAATGTGCAGACACTGGGGAACAAATAGAATGTTGATCTGAGGTACACAGACTTTGCAGAACCCTTTTGACAAATGTGACCTTGGTGTTATAGCACACAAAATGTGTAGATGGGAATATTTGGAAAAGTATGATAATACTTGTGCAACTTAACTTATATTACAAAACTTTGTTGAAAATCAGGTCATATATGTCTTCAAGGTAGAAAGCTCAGTTTCCTAAGGAACCATCTTTATACCATCACTTTCTGATCTTCATATTGTACATGGATGGAAATATGAACAATAGTTTCATTTCACTCTGTGTGGATGATACCAAAATAAGAATGGAAATCCCATGATTAGATGACAGAAACTACAACAGAAATGAATCAAGTTTTCCGGTTTGGTGCTGATAACATGTTTTCGAATGGTGTTACGTTTCAACTACTCTAGCAAAGGAAAACTATTGCAGAATACTGAACAGAAACAACACCTTCATATCATAGAGAAATATCTGATGATCACATATTCAGCAGATGCAACATGATAGTAGTTGTCTCTTCCAAAAGATGGTAGGCTAGATTCTATGAAAATTGAACACGAGAAGTAAAATCACATATGATGCTTTTCAAGGCAATGCTGCTATCCTGAATAGCATTCTGCTGTATGGTGTGTCAACACTTTTTTTCAGGGTAGGTGTAATTACAGAGTTAAAGGATCTATCGTAACCTACGACTGAGAGACTGGCTGGAATTACTAAGGCTGTACTTTCTAGAGTGCAGATGAGTGATATATAATTCACCTCGAAAAATCCTAAAAGGTATGGTCCCTAGTTTGCACTCAAAGATAGTTCCCTCTTGGTAGGAAAGGCATACAAGACTCTTGAGATATTACCAATTATATCAAAAGATATAGTTGTTACATCAGAAAAAGAAGTAATTACCCTATTCAGAACTCAAAATTGTTTTTTACATCAGAAAAAGAAGTAATCATTCAGAACTCAAAATTGTTTTTTACATCAGAAAAAGAAGTAATCATTCAGAACTCAAAATTGTTTAGTTTGTGACCTGCAGCCAAGAGAAGTTCATTTAGACATTTTAGTGGAAATATTTTAAACAGGCTTAGGAAAGTTTATAGAAAAGTTCTTCCATACCAGATAAGCTTCAGTGCCCAGTATCTTAGCTTAGCATCGAGTCAAAGCAACAGTGTAGTCCAAGTGTGAACTATGGGGTGGAAGACCTCTAAATCATTTGGAAGGCATACATAATTTAGATATGGGAGTCACTTTACCTGTGAACCTCGCTTTCTTATGAAATTTTACTTTCTGTGAATAATTGACAGTGTCTTGAATAATGATTCTCTCAACTGGAATTCCTTCCTTTTGATTATGATTATCATAAAAAACAAAAGTCTTAAATGTTGAAGCAAAATAGAAAGTAAAATTTATGGAGACTTAACAAATCTCCTTAAAAGAGAAAGTTTTTATTTAGTGAACCAGTTTCCCAAAATTCCAATTTCCTCCTTAAGTATTTATATATGATATGAACAATGCTATTATCTGCATATTTTTACTATTTTTCTTCATTATGATTTATCAGCTATGATTCAAGACATATCTGAAATACAAAAGAAATCATTTTGGAATGATCCTGAAGTGGAATTCAGTCCTAAAATGTATATGATCAGAATTTCTTATTTCTTATGGTGTGAATATTATATTTTAGTGAATTTTTTTTTAAAGCTTTGACTACCCTACATGTTCCTTGGAATGTAGGAGATTGATAGTTACGTGACTGTTGGGGAGTGTTTGGTTTGAGGTCATGGTCAGGAATAAATGAGCTGATGACGTTTGTGCTGAGCAGAGAGGAAATATTGCTGAGCTGAGTCTTGCTGTTGCAGGTGGGAGGGTTGCAGGAAGGCAGGTCGACAACGCATGGTAAGACTCTGCCCGACGCAACTGCGTCATGTGCGGTGTGTGGTAAGATCTTCCGCGGTCGCTCCCGTAAGCAGGGTCTCATAAGGCACATGCGAACACACACAGGGGAGAAGCCCTACGCCTGCCCCCACTGCCCACACCGCGCCACCATGAAACACAACCTTCGCACGCACATCCTTGCTGTCCACGACATCTACTGCTAACCTCAGGTCCTTCAACAATGATCATTGCCTCAACCCTGGAAAGATATTATTTTGAAAACACAAATATATTTTTGTTAAGGACTCATCAGAATACATGTGTCGAGCATGTCTTTATACAGGGGGTAATATGATAGATTACCATGGGCTGTTAATGTAGAACCTCAAAAAGTGAGTATATGAATGAGGAATTCAGAATGCAGAACAGGGATATCTTAGCTTTGGCAATGGAGGGGTTTTGTGGCTGGTGTAATCTGTGTGGTGCAGCGGTCTGAGAGCGGGCATGTTTTATGTTACAGAGGAGATCACCAACGCTGATGTTTGGTTTGCAGCAGCGGTCTGGCGGTGGTAGTGGCAGCGGTGGCAACCTCCATGGCAACAACTTTGTCTGTAGTGCGTGTTGCAAGTCATTCCTGAGTGGATGGGAGCTGCGACGCCACCTTCACGCACATGCAGATGCACGCCCTTTCCGCTGCCCGTACTGCTCTCACCGCTCCAACTTCAAACACAACCTCAAGTCACACATCCGTAGCATCCACCCTGGCAAGCCCTTTTCATTCACAGTTGAAGCCCCGCCAACCAATGAGGGTTGAAATTTTCTGAAGCACTTTATGTAATATTCAAATTGTACTGCATTTGTATGAGATTTGCATCTACAACAATGTACAAGTACTGGATTCACATGTGAATTTCAAGTCATATTCTTGAGTACAATTGTTAAAAATGTTAAGATTACAGTGGCGAAACAGATAAAGGGCATGTTGCCACTGGTTGTGAAAAATCTCCAGCTCGATGCTAACTGTATATGTTTGGTTTAGGAGTCAGTTTAGATTTCTCAATGAAGTTTTTTAATTAAGGCTGAGAATAATTTTGGGTTTCTAGTAGGTTCAGATAATAAGATGTTGTATTTATTACCTGAGAAGAAGAGGAGCTTTTTAGAAGATGTTTGGTATAAGGTCACCCCATCATGCAATGTACTGATATCTAAAGACTTAGACTTGTGTATAGAGTATCCTGTTTAAGTAAAACTTGAATTCTTTTTGGAAAGAGAGATGTAAAGAATTATAAATCAAAATGTATCGTGGCATGAAAATTCAAACTTTGGTGTACCACATGTGATTCTTTAAACAGCACGTCTCACACAAAATGATATTAAGATCTGACCATTTGACTAGGGTCAAGCGTGGCCTATTATTTTAGAATTAAACTTGCATATCAAGATTTTACCTGAAAAAGCTACAAAGCCAGTGAATGATAATAGTTTAGTAGCTGATAAGATGCTAATCCAGACATCGAGATTATGCTATTTCAATGTGAGAAATTTGCTTAGTCTCAACTTATTAGGAATACTCATGTAAGATTTTAAATGTCAGCAGATACTCACGTATCATGGTAACATCAAAACTGTATTATAAGTCAAACATTTCATTTTGTAGTAATTTCATTTTTTTGATGCACAAAAGGAGGCGTATTATTGTGATATATGTACATTTGGTGATATGCAACTTTTCCATGACTCATCTTGAAAGGAAAATTTTAAAAAATTTAAGAGCATAGGTGTCACAGTGTAATGGGCAGAATATTGAAAGTCTGCATTTAAAATTGGTAAACTCCCCAAATTTTGTGGTCCAGTGCATTCAAGATTATATATTTACAGATATTACAAATAAAAAACATCTAAACCCGCATTAGATTTACAAAACACTCTGTTAAGATTTTTATATGTTCAGGCCCGATTGCTCCTGTGTTTCTAAAAACCACAATATTCCAAAATGTGAAAGTTTTTGACTTGAGGAATAATAATTTTCGATATTCCACTTGTATTGATAAGCACCTGATGGGTCCATTGTATGATGATGATGACTATTATGTTTATTTTATACTTTCTTTCATATCTTGCATTTTATGTCTTTTTAAAATTTCAAGCTACAGAAAGATTTGAATAAGTGAAATGAAATTGCTATCTGTGAATATACCACTTACTTAGTTTTTCGGAATGTTATCTATTCAGGATCAAACCTTGCTAAGTTATCCTCTAACAGACTTATGAATGAGTTTTTCTTCTTGTATGGTTTAAATAAAGGAACATTCTGTAAAGATTGTTTTGGCGGAGTGCCCTTATCACTGGTACATGCATGTTTTGTGTGAAGTTGAAAAAAATGGATCAAATTATGGAAGACCGCTTTGATCCATTCCTATAGTAAGAAACAGATGAACTTATGAAACT
>JAUTXX010282212.1:4049-14056 GCA_032273605.1 Panulirus laevicauda | reverse complement strand
GGTTTGAACCAGGGTATGTGAAGCATCTGGGGCAAACCATGGAAAGTTCTGTGGGGCCTTGATGTGGAAAGGGAACTGTGGTTTAGGTGCATTATACATGACAGATAGAGACCGAGTGTGAACGAATGTGGCCTTTGTTGTCTTTTCCTAGTGCTACCTTGCGCACATGCGGGGGAAGGGGGGTTGTCATTTCATGTGGTAGGGTGGCGACAGGAATGAATAAGGGCAGACAGTATGAATAAGGTACATGTATATATATGTATACGTCTGTGTGTATATATATGTATACGTTGAGATGTATAGGTATGTATATGTGCGTGTGTGGACGTGTTTGTATATACATATGTTTGTGGGTGGGTTGGGCCTTTCCTTCGTCTGTTTCCTTGTGCTACCTCGCTAACACGGGAGACAGCGACAAAGTATATTATATATATACAATGACTGTGCTAATGACTATTAAGATTTTTTTATTGTTGTGCTTCCTCCTTTGTTGAGTGACATGCTGTGAGTTGGTTTCAAACTTTCTTTGACAATGCCAGAACCTAGACTTTTATACATGATAGTCAGTGCCCCTACTAGAATGTGTTTTACACTTCTTTATGAAATGGAGTTCCAGAAGCTTGGTCATGGGACAGTGAAAGGGAATGTTATCAAATTCCTGTAACATGGCAGTGAGATCTGCTGTATGTAACATCACTGTAGCAAGAAGTCAGTTGGGTCATTTACCTTAAAGGCAGTTTTCAGTACAATGAATACCAGTTCACACTGCTTTTTTAGTAAAAAGGCATCAAACTCTTCTCTTGGCAATCATCTGTGTTTGTGTCCTCATCCATTCACAGTGGGTCTGTGGAGCCTGTAGTCCTTGATTTGCATTTTGCATACAAATAAAATTTGTTTTATTTTCTATTTCAATAAGCTTTTATTTATTTTCTGCATTTTGCATATTCTGATTTTATGGTGTGTGCTTGTCATGTGATATGTTTTCTTTGCTGGGACAGCTGTGGCTTTCTTATATGGTCTGCAATTTGTTTCAATCTCCAACACTGGGATCATCTTTCTTTGTCTACTCTAGACCTTTGCATTTTCTTTTAACATGTATATATCAGCTGCAAGTTTGGAGCGATTTTGTCGTCAAGAATCTAGAGCACTCCACTACTACTTTGTACTCACAGTGTGGTTTCCCACTGTTTCAGACCTCACTGATTACATACATCTTTCCATTTTATCCATTTACCGAGAAAAATGAAACTCCTGAATACACTTCCATGGTGGCATATGTTTTGCTATGGCAGTTTAGCATCCATATCTGATTATATTTCAATAAAGTTCCAGTCAGAGTACACTGCGTAAGATATAGTTATGGCACATATCAGGTCAATATTATTTGCTAAGAATAAATCTGGAGTGTTAATTCTTCTAACTGGCTCTCTTATTTACCAGCTCATCCAAGCCACTTCTGGCTGAATTTCATGCTACAATGTTGTGCTCATCATGCCTTTGGAGTTTTTGGGTAGCATTATGTAGAATCATGCAAATTAAAAAAATCTAATGTAAGTGCAGGCCAAGCCTTAATTGAACTCAAAGTGTAAATAATGGTGCACCTCTCCTGTCTGCATGCCAGAGAGTAAGGTCTCAATGAGTTCAATCATTCCCACTAGTTCTGTTCCTTAACTATACCAATATAATCTTAATGCTTTCTAGCTCTGCACTTTGCCAACCTTGAAAGGTGATGTCTGTACACAGCAGTACTAATATAAGCACCAATGCTTTGAAAGGCATCATCATTAGATTTTCCTCTTTTGTCTGAAGATCCACAAGATCCATCCCACCATCTTTTTGTTTTGTTCACTGAAGGTGAGGTTATGACCCATGGATCTTTCACGCTGTTCAACCATGATGTTATGGTACTTGTTGTGGTACTTGTGTCCACTCAGCAAGCAGTTTTCTTCTAAACTTATTCATTTTCCCCATACCAGAGGACTTGGAACTCATCCATGGAGGCATTGGAAAAAGCCTGATGTACCACAATGTGTTGCAGTCTGTTAGTCTGAAAGTTTTATGATCATCCACTTTTACCAGTTATTCTCATCTTTCCCTTCAAGTGTTGTTTGACATCATAGACACATTCATCAAATGCTTTCACAAAGTATGTTCACATCATATCAGCATTTTGTTTATTCTCAAGTGTATCTATAAATCTATAGTAGTGGTTAAGTAACAGAGAAAAGCAGGATCTTCCCACAGCGAAACCATGTTGTCCTAGGAATATGAACTTTACTAAATCTTATAATGTCACTCAATTTACATCTTAGGACTTAGGAACTCTCTAAAAGATATCAAAGATGTTATGTCAATGCTAACAGTCAGCAGATTTTTGGCATAAAAAAAGAAGGGTCACATTTACATTCTAGTGCTTTGTCATGTCTACTTTGGCCTTGGTTACCATCAACTGATTCTGGGCATGGAATTTGCAAGGTTCCTGATGTATTCTATGTCATAACTTAGATCCACAGGGTCCTGATCTGAATGAGGCAATGCAATTATGAGGTGTTGCAGGGAGCATACTCGACTTTCATGTGGTTCCAGCAGTTCTCCATTGGGTTAAGGTCTTGGCAGTTCCCAGGCCACTCCAGTAGCTCAATATATTTTTCTAAGAACCAATTCATCACCTTTCTAGCCTTATGGCAAGGGGCACTATCCTGCATAAAGTGATCACACCCATGAACCACATAAAGAGGCAAATTGTTCTCCAGCACTTAGATGTACTGCTCTCCATTCATTGCAGTGTTTTTAGTTAAGAAGAATAACCCTCCCCTAACCATTGCACCACTAAAGCAACCTCAGATCATCACTATCTGGATGTTTCAGTCTTCACTGTGAAACAAGTCATATCGAAGGGCACCCTCTAGCCTCCTCACTCTTCTGAAAACCTGATGAAGTCTTTTGGGGACTTCATTCCAACAACTTGCCTGAGTCCTGGCTGCTGGAATGGACTCAGAAGTCTCTTAAAGTATCATGTAATTCCACTTTTCTTTACACAAAATTATATGGAGAAGAGTACAGAAACAAGCCAACTGTTTTTGTTTTAAGATATATCTGGAGGGAAAAAATAAGGCATATGATCTAGTGGGGTCTCCCTAAACAATGAATACCAGCAAAAACTACATATGTCAAAATAAAACATGTACACATCTTCAGAAGCAGTGGAGATATGGAACATGTGTATTTATAAGAGTAATCAATAGCAAGTGAGGTTTAGGCTAAGATATCAAAAACTAGTGCCACCAAGTAACACTCATAAAATCATAAACATCAGTGCAGCACTTATGGCAATTTTAGTAAAAGGTTCTCACTGGAAGTTTGTTATGACTCCCTCAGCATGTCGAGGACTTTATTTGTTTCTTGGCTGTTCTACTTTTCTTATGTTTTTCCTTTCATAAGAGAATCTGTTTTTCACTTGATAAGCACCCATTTCCCAGCGACTGAGAAAGTATGGTGTTAATGTGGCATGGTCAGGTTGGAGATCACAATACTAAAGTACAAATCAGGAAGCAGTAAATTGTTAATATAAGCATGAACCTTATTAGATGTCTGGATCTTCTACAGTATTACCGGTATATTTCATCATTTTACAGCAATCCTCCTGAACATTGGGCTTTTTGGATAACTGGAATTTAAAGATACAGGCAATACTCTGAACCAAAGAAATTCTTCAATCTATGCCAATATCCATATTTCTTGCAAATCAGTTGTTTCCAGACCACACATTGCCAGATTAAAGACATTTCATTGTATTTACACAGGGGATGTGCTACGTTTACAGGCAAATTATACATGCGATGCCAGTGTCCACTTATGGTAGACTTACATTTAACCACCTTTGCTCTTTAACAAAGACTTTCTATCTAAACTTCAAAATTTAAAGCTTTTCAAGTTGTTTAATAAATTCATCTAACCTTTCAGTTTCTATGATGCTCATATCACAATAGAAAAATTCACTTCAAAACTCATTTCACAGTCCTAAAAAGCATGGGAGTAAGGCCTATGTCAAGTGATTTGCCACTACGCATGTTTAATTAATCATTCATTTTACCTATCCTGAAAAGCTGATAAAAAGGACAATCATCTATTTTTTTTAATCACCAGTTCTAACAGTCAGACAGAGGGTTGTCAAGGTCAGGCAGGTGTTGGCAATACTGCCTCCACTTTTGCAAAAAACACCTTCACCCACCTCATGTTTGTCAACTTTCAAAGATGAAAGAGCCAGTGTTCATGAAATAATTCTCAACCATTAAAAAAATGATCATCACCATAAAGTAATCAAAGATCATCATCTGCCTCATTTTCTAAATATTGTTTAAAAATTCATCATCTGCCTTGCTCTCTAAATATTGTTTAAAAATTGTCTAATTACCTTCTCAGAACTTTTGAAAATGTGCAGTCATTGGCACGGCTGGAGGATGACTGATTGGAAAGAGAAATTATCATGCACTGCCACCTACAAAGGATTGGTGCATGTCCTTGAAGCCAGCATGAATTTCAAGGCATAAATTTACGTCTAAAGGAGCTGTTCAACTTGGGCAAATATGGAAAGAGGCAAGGGCTTAAAACAACAAATTTGTGTTTCTTATCTTCTTTTAAATGATTATCTACTCTCCTGATACATTAGTTCTCCAACACATCAATTTTCTCACTTTCTTCCTCATCCCACATTCATTTGCACTCTCATTTCCCCTTTTGTTTTATTTTGCTCTAGCCTCTATGGTGTTTAAAGTATGACTGAGGATAAGTATTTTACTGACACAACTATAAGCATGAATGTGGGGAGTAATATGTTACCGACACAACTAAAAGGATTTGATTTTCCTCTCTCAGCATGGTTTACAATTTTAGGTGAATATTTCAACATCCCTGGCTTTCGATGTTTCTTCAGCATCAATTTTCTCCATCTTTGTCTCTGTTATGATAATCATCTCTGTCTCTCTTCATCACTCTCCCTCCCCTATATGGGATATGTGGGAGGTTTATTTCTGGAAGATCTACAACCATCTTTCTATCTGTCTGTAAGCAACCACTTACTCTCCCCCATTTGCATGGCATTAGAAGCTCCTTGAATCCATCACATAACCTTAAAACCCCTGTATAAAGTGATCATTCACAATCTAAAGCCCATCCCTCACATCCATACAATACTGTCTAGACTACTATACCTTCAAACCTGCCCATCACAGTCCTTTCTTCGCACACATTCCTAAATGCTAGAAGGACCTTTGCCCCCTTATAAACACCATGATTCACTTCAGCTGTCATGTCCACTGTGCATATCTAAACCAATTCACTTCTTCCAAATTCTCTCCACTGAAACTAACATCCAAAATAACCCGTCTCTCTCCAGTACTAGACTTAATCTTCCTGCTTTTATTCACATTCCTCTTATCTTTCTCCTTTCACACACTCTCCTAAAAACCAATTTCTGCTGTTTTCCCTCTAATATGCCACCAGCACATCATCAGCAAACAACTAACTTGCCTCCAAAGCCAGACTGCAGATTTACCTTTTTCCCCAAAATGCTCACATTCACTTCTCTCATCATCCCATCCATGCACAGACTGAACAGCCATGGTGACATTACACCCTGCCACAGACCCACCTTTCACTTGGATCCATTCAACATCTTCTCTGCCTACTTGCACACAGATCCAAAAATGCCACATATAAACCCCTTATGTTTCACTAAGTGACCCTGGGTATATTCCAAGTATTCCCAGTGTATTGCAAAAGGTGACTAAGTTGGGTGGGAGCAAGGGGCTGGAAACCCTCCCCTCTTGTATCTTAAATTCTAGGAGCTGAAACAGAAGGAGCCACATGGGGAGTGCTCACCCTCCTCAATGGCTCAAGATGAGGTGTCTCATGACTCAACAAAGGTGAGAAGAAAGCAGAAAGGTAGTACATTTGAAGAGAGGAACTCAGATGTTCTAGCTTTGAGTCAAAAGAGCTTAAGGGTAAGGGGGAAGAAAGGTTTAGGAAAGTTTTAGAGGTAAAGTCTACAGTTAGTGTTAGGCATGAGGGAGGTTTGCATTTCTGCTGAAGCAAGAGTTGCATAAATTTGTGATAAAAGTGTATGAAAGAGCTCTAGACTGATGTAGGTATAAATGAAAAAGCATAATGAGATGTGTGATTATTAGTGCCCTTGCACTTAACCATGCAAAGAATGATCAAGATAGGGGTGTGTTTTGGAAGCAGGTGAGTGTGTCAGTAGTTCTGATGCAAAAGATTGGGTAATAATGATAGGTGATTTGAATCAGAAAGTGAGTAATGTAGCAGTTGACAGTATAACTGGGGGGAATGGGGATGAATATTCAGTAAGGCGAAAAGAAATGAAAAGTTTGTGGAGTTGGGAACTTAAGAGGGACTGGTGACTGGGAATAACCAGTTTTCAAAAAAGGGGCCTACTTAAGTACGTGTGGGCGAGTAGGAAAGGTCACTTGGCATTAATGGACTACGTACTACATTACAACTATGTAAAAGAGATGCTCTTGGGTACGAGTGTGCTGAGAGGGGCATATGATGAGATGTCTGGTCATTACCTCTCCAACTATTGTCCCACTGCTCTCATTTCTGCTTTTGTTCAATCTGAAACTCATCTAAACTCTCAGTAACAAGCCCATTCCCTACTGGATTTTGCAGGGCTAGGTTTACTGGTGATCTCTCCTAGTGACTAACCTCTGGTCCTCTTCTCAGGGGTTTTGGTTAAACTTTTGTTGTAGCTCTTGACACCTCTAAAGCATTTGTCAAGGAATGACAATGACACATCTTTCCTTTCTAAATTCCTTCCCTATGGTTTCACCATTTCTCTCTTTTCTCTTCTGCATATTTTCCTCTCTGGCCATTTTATTGCAGTAGTTGTCGATGAAGCAACTTCCCCCTCCTATCTTAACAATAGTGGTGTTCCTCATGGTTTTAGCCTATCACCTACAAACTTTCCTCTCTAAACAATATCTCTTTCCTGTAACCCTATTCACTTTTACGATGATGATCCATTTTTCATACTTTAACTCACTCCCCATTCCTTAAGTACTCATTCTCTTTAATGTTCTGATAATTTCTCCCTGTATCTCTTTCTAAGAATCAGTCACCCTCTGCTCAATCTCAAAATACCACAATGCTACACTGCAATAAAATAAACATGTTGAGCATAACCATATTCTCCAATCTCTCTTAGAAACACCACATAATTAACTTCACAAAGTCTGCTTTCCCAAAAGCAGCTGCTTCATATCTCCAGGAGTTTTATATGCCCAAATACGGAATACAGAATACTGCTCACATCTGGGACGGGTCATCCTCTACATGTCAACTAAAGTGGAATCAAAAGCCTTCCACCTTAATTTTCCTGGCATCACCTCTCTTCACTTTCCATATGACACAATGTTGCTGCTCTCTCTGTCTCTCTCTCTATTCCATAGGAATTACTTTGGCCACTGTTCTCGGAAACTGTCTGCATGTGTCCCTTATGCCCAATGTTTGCACATAGGACACATGTTTGGTTTCTGCTTCCCTCAGCTTGTGCATGGAGACCAGCCATTCAAGGATTGGCTGTTATGTGCTTCCTACTTCCCTCGAAAAGCTAAGTGTGGAGTTCTCTTTCTTTTTTCTCTTTCCCTCTTCATGTAATCTTTCTTCCTTAAGTCTGGTCTACAAATACTTGCAGAGCCTGTTTAATTTCTACCTTCTTTTTCTTTCATCCGATATGGCCTTGATTGGAACATGTTTTGCCCGCGCTATGTCAGTCACTAAAAAATAAGAAAACAGAAGTGGTGAAAACTTTAAGATAAAATGTTGAAAGATGGCTGGAGTGGATGGTACTGCAGTTGAATTTCTTAAAAAAAGAGATGACTGTTTTGTTATTTGGTCAATTAGGATTTTCAATGAATGGTAAGATGTCTTGGATTAGCAGAATGAACATAGACAGTGCCACTGCATAAAGGGAAAGTGGACAAAGGGGAGTACTTAAATTACAGATATAGGAATTTCTTGAGTGCACCTGGTAAGTTGTTGGGAAGAGTGGTGACTGGTGTGGTGGTGGCAAGCACCGAATATCAGATGGGAGGAGCAATGAGTTTTCAGGATTGATAGAGGATATGTGGTGCTTGCTCTGAAGGATGTGTATGAGAAATACTTAAAAGAGAAACAGATGGATTAGCAAGTGGCATTAATGGATTTTGAAAAAGCATATGATAACACTTAATGGAGATGCCTTTTAAAAGGTGTTACAAATATATGGTGTGGAAGAAATGCTATTTGAAGCAGTAAAGAGTTTAGATCATGAGAGTAGAGTAAAACATGAGCAAATGAGGAGCAAAAACGGGTGAGTGGTTCCATTTAAAGGTGTATCTGCAGCAGCAGTGTGTTGTCACCATGGGTGTTTAATCTGTTTATGCATGGGGTGAGAAGGGAGGTACATGCAAGGGTTTTGGAAAAAGGGGCAGGATTGCAGTCTGTAGTGCCTGAGGGGGCCTGAGAGAGTCATTTCTTAGCCGATGATTGGCACTATTGTCAGGTTCTAGTGAGAAACTGCAAAAGTTGGCATCTGAGCTTGGAAGTGTGTGACTAACCAGATAGTCGAGATTTAATGTGAATAAAAGCAAGGTTAATGTGCAAAGAGAGAGGTTTGCTTGAGACTTAAACTGAATGGAGAAAACTTGAGGAAGTGAAGTGTTTTAGATACCTGGGAGTGGACAAGTAGTGAAGAGAGCCATGGAACTGGAGGTGAGTCACTGGGTGGTTTAGGGAGTAAAGGTTCTAGGAGCATCAAGGAATATGTTGAAATGTCTATGTTTAAAGGTACAGTAGTTCCAACAATGATTGCAACAATGGTTGCAAGGCATGGGATACAGATAAGAATGTTTGGAAGAGAGTGAATGTGTTGGATATCAAAGGTTTGAGGACAGTGTGTGGTGTAAGGAGGTTTCACCAAGTAAAAAGTGACTGGATAAGAAAGAGGGGTGATAATAAGATGAATGTGGTTGAGAGAGCTTAAGTGAGTGTGAAAATAGTTTGGACACATGACTTTAGGACATAATATAAAAATGAGTGAGAAGGGGTTAACAAAAAAAAATAGTGTCAGAAGGGAAGGGGACATTAGGGGTATCAAACTGGGCATAGTGAACAAGATCCTTAGAGCTTGGTGCCTGAACATGACGGAGTATGAAAAGTGCACACACACACACAGAGAGGAGAGGAGAGGAGAGGAGAGGAGAGGAGAGAGGAGTAATCTGATGGAGGACTTATGAAGCAGCCAATGAAAACCATGGAAAGGTATATAGGGCATGCCTGTGGATGGGTGTGTGATTTCAATGCATTACACATAACAGAGATTGAAGTGAGCAAAAGTGGTCTTTTCTTCATCTGTTCTGGCAATATCTTGCTAATGTATGGAAAAAAAAATCTAAGCAAAACCTAATCCACGCATCCTCTACCACTCCTAAACCCCACTGTTCCTCCCCATTCTGATCTGTGCTAGCCACCCCCTCTCAATTATCACTCTTAAATAAAACTTACCAGGAACATTCGACAAACTTAAACCTGTATGATATGAACACTCAACTTTGTCACCCTTGCCTTTATACACTGGCATTATACATGCATTCTACCAGTCCTCAGAATCCCCACCATGATTCATATCTAAACTGAAATTCCTAACTAACCAATCAATAATACAGTCACCCCCTTCCTTAAAAATTTCAACTATAATACGATCCACTACAGCTGCCTTTCCACATTTCACCCTACAAAAGGCTTTCACATCAAATTCTCTTTCCACCAAACCACATGCCATGACTGCATACCTCACGGACCCAAATATGCCACATCTGCAATCCCATCATCAAACATATTCAACAATCCTTCATAATACTAACTTCATCACTTCTTCACCTTGTCTCTATCTGGTACCACTTACCCATTAGCCCCCTTCACCAAATTTCCCATGTTCTCTTGTTTTTCTC
>JAUTXX010282101.1:3259-14058 GCA_032273605.1 Panulirus laevicauda | reverse complement strand
GTTTCCTGGTGCTACCTTGCTGATGTCGGAAACAGTAAAAAAAGTCACCTCATTGCACCCCATGCTCTCTATATTTTCCAAAATAGCTTCTGCCAATAAAAACAATATATATTTAGCACTCCACCTGTGTCTGTAAAGATAATATGACTGGTTCCCAGTTATTCTAAAAAAGTCTCTGTACACAATATAGCATAGTGTATAATCCAGCTACACAGTCGTGACCAATTAAAGTCATATCTTATTCATTCTTATGCCAGTTTAACCCATACTGTTATCATCTGGTACTGATTAGAATATTATCAAAGCTAAAGCACCAGCAGTGCTTATTTGATCAGTCATCTAACCCTGGTTTCCATTAATACAGTGACTAAAAGCAGAATAGGTCAAAAGAATGTGATTAGTTCTAAATCACATGTATCTACACTAGTTGATGTAAAACTAATATCACCTACCTCATCCTTCATAAAGTGTACTAAAGATTTCAACCTGTAACTTCCCAAATTTAAAAGATACATTCATTGCTGAGTCATCTGCAAAGTTTGAATCCCTCAATCCTGACCAAGTTTGGTATCTATGCCATTGAACTGATTAACCAACATTTTTGTCAATAGCAACTGCCTTTTCATCAGTTGGAATACAGATGAAGTTCCTTTTCCCATCAAACTTTAACTGATTCTGTTCTTTCTGAATTTTTTCTTGAGTTACGTTATCTGATTGATCTTTTTTCACAAGGCCATCATTCTCCTCTTTCAAATCAGCATCACAATGAGCATCTGCATTTTCAACTGGCAAAAAGTCCCTTGCATCTTTATCTATTTGCTCCTTTTCATCCTTGAAAATCTGTTTAATTCTTTTGCTAAATGACATTATATATATCATTCATAACATATATCTGAAAACCCATTTTTTGTCTTTTAACACCATAAGACTGGTTGCCGATACTGCAACCTTAATTTAAACTCATACATATAGGGGGGTATCAGATGCATTAATAGTAGAGTAGTTTTAGGCTGGGTTGGGAGGGTAGTTATTTAATGCCTGTCAGGTTGTTTCAGTATGCTTGTCATTTAGTGTTGTGTTTTCTATGGGAGGAGAGATCTGTAAGTACAGAAAAAGGTATCAGTTGATGATATATCAGATGATATAATCATTAGACAGATGGAATATATGCCAGCACAGAAAGACATATA
Organism: Panulirus laevicauda; assembly: GCA_032273605.1. Lineage (NCBI taxonomy): Eukaryota > Metazoa > Arthropoda > Malacostraca > Decapoda > Palinuridae > Panulirus > Panulirus laevicauda. The sequence goes on along the minus strand of JAUTXX010282101.1, from coordinate 12,868 downwards.
TGCACATCAAGAGACGGTAAAAAAAAAATCCATAAAGTATGAGTACATTTGTGTTTGTATTTGTATCTGAAAAATGCTTGTCAAGTGTGTCAGGGCAAGAGATTCAAACCTTTGCATGCAATGAAGATTGGCAAATCTGAACTCTAAATTATCATCAACAAAATATCTTACACTGAACACCATTTTCATAAAGGAAAAAAGTATTAGACAATGGATCAGATGAGTTTCTGTCACACTACTAATGAGCAACTTTACGGTATTGAAATCATGCCCAATTTGTTATAACTACTTAGCATATCTTCTGTGACCATGTTTCATATTTGGATTTTCCAAGCATGCATGACCTACCATGAATTTTAAGTTTGTATATTAATTAGATCGTTCTGTTATCTGCCATAAATCCTAGTCTGCTGGGCTGAAATTGTTTTCTTTCTTTTTCAGTAAAATTCAGTCACTATCTATCCATCAATGCATGTAATTGCAATTTTGTATTTCTTTAAAATTAATTCTTTTTTATGAATAAAGGTATGCATGTTAAAAGTTGTGATGGGGGGTAGACACTGAAAATGTAATGCCCAAGTAGGAGGGCCTGAATGGCGATATGTAGAGAGCACAGCCTTTTAAATAACCTAGGTCTGAAATGAAACATGTATTAAAAAACAAAATTCTATTACCACCACATCAAAAGTAGCTAGGGAATATCATTACTTTCACTTTGTATTTCTTTTTTACCTTACCCTTCTCCAGTGTTAGTGAGGTTGCACCAGGAACAGATAAGAAACAGCCTTGTTTGTTCTGTCGTACTCTCTAACTGTCATGTATAATGCGCCAAAACCAGAGCCCCCATGCACAACCAGACTCCACAGCTGTTTCTGTAGTTCCCCTGGACCACTTCATATACCCTGATTCAGCCCACTTACAGCATGCTGCACCATGTATACCACATCATTCCATTTCACTCTATAACATGCGCACCTCACACCCTCCTGCATATTCAGGCCCTGATCACTCAAAGCTTCTTTCACTCCATCCTTTCATCTCCAACTTCGATTCTCCCTTTTCCATGTTCCCTCAACTTCTAAAATGTTTACCCTCTTAGTTATGCTCACTCATCCTCAACTTATGTCAAAACCATTTTAGTACATCCTCTTCATCTCTCTCATGCATGCTCCTCTTACTGCCAAACTTCTCCCTTATCCTGTCTTTACTTATTTGATCAACCCACCTCACACCACATATTGTCCTCAAACATTTCATTTGCAACACAGCCATCTTCCTCCAACATTTTCATCTTGGACCTAAACATTGTATTCATAAAATATTATCTGGCCTGCTATAACATTACACATACCCATCTTTGCCCTTATAGACCTCTCTCTCCACAAATTCCTTGATGCATCTATGACCTAAGAAACTCTCACCCACTTTATGGCTTACTGCAGCTCTTGTGATTCCACTGACAACCATGTCCACTTCCAGATATCCAAATCCCTCCATTTCCTCAAGTTCTCCTCATTTACTCACACTCAAACAAACCTGTCTTTTGTCTCCACAGATGAGCCTTGCTTTTATTCACATTCACTCCCACCTTTCTCCTACCTCATACTCTCCCAAGCTCAAAGACCAGCTTTTGCAGTTTTTCACTTGAATCTGCCACTAGTGCCAAGTCCTCAGCACACAGTAAATGATAAACATCTCAGCAACTATTCCCAAGAGGCTACAGAGCTGTCCCATACTTCAAAACCTTAGCATTCACCTCTCTCACCACTTCATCCATAAACAGATTAACCAGCCATAGTGATATCACACACCCCGTCCATCCCACCTTCACTTAAAACAACTCACCCTTCTCTCTTCCAACTTACATAAACCTTCATCTCCTTCTGGTAGCTTTCTTCCCACAAATCATCTCTTAACCCTAAACCCTATCATATGCTTTCTCCAAACTATCTATAAATGCCACATATAAATCCTTCTGTTTCACAATGTATATCTCACACAGAATGTTCCTCCCTAGTCTGATCTCTGCATGCCCCCAACCTCCCATACTATATACCAGGTTTGCTCGAACTTACATCTCTAATTTAAACGCTGCCTCTATATAATGGCACTCTAAGGACATTCCATCAATCCTAAGGCACCCCAGCATAAGCAAACACAACCCAAATAGCCAATCATCAGCACATCCTAAGGCACCCCAGCATAAGCAAACACATCCTAAATAGCCAATCATAAACAGAGTCACCCCCTTTCTTATAAAATCTAATTATAACCCCATCCAATCCAGTCACTTTGCTGTATTTCATCTTAAGCAAGGTTTGCACCATCTCTTCTTCCTTCACCAAACCACTTTCTATGACCCTCACACTTCAGACACCACATCCTAAACAACCTACACCTGCTTGTCTATCTGAGAACACAATAAACAGTCCTTCAAAATATTCACACCATCTCCTTTTCATCTGATCTCTGTCTGTTCACTGCAAAATAAAAAGAATGATATTCCAGTGGTAGTTTCAAAGTGCTTTTAAAGAAGAATTCTGCCAAATATTTTTTCTTTTACATATTGTTTATTGTTCAACAACAGGATGTGCATGACTTAAAGAGACCAGAGAGCTTTAAAAAAGTCCTACACACCCAAACCTACAATACATAAGGTTAATCAGTATGAAAGATAGAGAGTGGGTGAGGAATCAATATAATAGAAATGTTATAACAGAAAATGAAGCAGTCAAGAGAATTCTTTAACTTAAATTAAGATTCCTTTTAAATATAGGTCCAATCATTTTCACATCATTTTATGTAACACAAAGAATAAATACTTGTTTTAAACTTATTAAGTCTACTAATCATCAATACCTGATTGTCCTGAGGTACTTCATCTTGTTTTTTGTCATGCTGTTTATCTTTAGCAGAGGAGGGTTTCACTTGCGATGAAATATTAAGTAAAGGGCTGAGGATGGAGAGCCTCCCCATTGAAGAAACAAGATTGGTGACATTCTGATTGTCCTCCTCCCCTGTGTTCTGGATTTCCTCTGATTTATGTTCTGACATTTTGTCAGCCTACTGTAAGAATAAAAAGATTAATCAAATTAGCTTCAGGTGTGTAAGTCTGATTATTTCAGAGTGAGATTCTGATAAAACAAGTGCAGTAAGTCAGAGAGATTTGTATGCACCTCAAAACTTCACTGTACCCTGCAAGAAAAATATAATTATTGCAAGTTACTACATTTTATCATATTTACTCTTAAACTAACTTACAGATGACAAATTAATAGTAAATCTTACCAAATAATCTGTTCCACTGGTCCATTGCATGCTTTACATGCTGTGAAAAGTGGTCTAACGCTTTCATTATTTCTTTTGAATTTTGTATTCGTGACTTCTCCAGTTATTCCTGTTTTCCATAGAGTTCCCATTTATAAGATAGTCACAGGTTTGGTTAGTTCCTTAGCAGCTTCACATAAGACCTTGGGATGTGTACCATTAGGACCAATAGCTTTATACACACATAGGCTCATTGAGGATTTCTTTGACTAGACTTACATTAACATGAAAATAATTCATTACTGGGTTGCTTTGTTAGTGTATATCATAATCATAAGGATCATTTGTCACATTGTAAAGTAGATGGGATACTTGATTGAATATTAGGATATCATTATTATGTTCCTCTGTGAATACTGACACAAAAAAATTTTTTAACACTTCTGCTACTTCATCAACTGTGGTTAAAGTTCCATCTCAACTTCTTAATTTGAGTTGGAACTCTGATATTTTTCCTGTTAGCATATTAACAGAATGCTCTGGTACTTACTTTCATGTAGTATACTAGTCTTTTCTCATAAGCACATTTCTCCTTTCTAATAGTTTTGACCATATTTAGTGTGTGCTTCATTGATCCAGTCCACTGACTCTTCTTACATCCCTAATAAGAGCTTTCAAAAAGTCTTCATTTCATGTTTCAGGGAATAGTTCTGAATATCTTTTAGTTGGTGTGTGATTGGTTCAGTTTATGTCGAGCACACTGGTCTCCAACAGCAATAATGTGCTCTTCCTCTATTCTGTTTGCATGGTTTAGAATATTTAGCATCCTATCAGGTTTGTGGCCTTTTATACATCAAGCCAAATAAAACTAAGTACTTTCTGTACAAATCCAATAACATAAAATTTCATTAAAATAATTACCATGTAGCTCATTACAGGGTTACATGCTTTAAGTATTTTTGAAATATTTGAACCTTGCTTTCTTTCAGCACAGTCTTACCTTTCCATATTGTATCCATTTATAAACAATATACTATCAAGGGTATTATATGTCAACCATGTTTCACACACTTCAGCAGTCAGGTTTATTATCCATTGCTATTGCTTCAAATTCATTAAGCTTGTCATTTACACTTACAGAATTGGGAAGCCAACATTTTAAACTACAAACCTTAACATAACTCATTTTACTTTTGACAAAGTTTCCCATATTTACTTTTTTTTTTTTTACAGTGAGCTGAGGCCTTAGTTGTTCCTGTGGGCTGAAATTTCCAAATCTTAACCACTTTAAAACTTCTAATCATGATGTCATTTTCAACTTGTTTTCTTGCCTTAAATTCTTGAAAGGCGAATCACCGGGTATTTCTTTGAGTGAAGGTTAGATCTGGAGCAGTAAGTATACAATCCTTCCACTCACATTCACCTGAGGTGTGCTTTGATTTTGCTTCAAGCACTCAAGTGTTTTTTCTTCTCTGAACTCTTCAATACTTCCCTGAGTAGTCACGGTTTGTGGTCGTGGTCAGCATATCTTTCCCACAATCTTAGTATTTGTATCACGTCTAACCTTACCTTCAAATCATCACTTACATCAGGAATTACAGTAGAAACTAATTACATGTAAATTCTGTTTAATTACTTTTTACTCAGCAACTTACATTCAAGCACTGTGCTCTTTATTGGCATCATTGAGGTGGAAGTTGATTTGTCCTGTTAGCTATTTAGTTTAAGAGATTACTCCAAAACAAACTTAGAAAAATCCGTAAGAGTGTTAAAATTCATGAGTGGTAATGCAACAAAAGCCATTATTCCACTCAGTTCAACACTGAACATGACGTGCACTCTGAGCTTGAACACTACAAATATAGGTGATATAAGACACAGTCACACCTCACACTTTAACGAATACTTTGCCTGATGTTAATGTGTGGTTACAGAGAAATTTTCTTCAAAAATACAACCACTTTTCTATTACTTTCTTTCAAAGGGTTCAGACATTGCTATAGTACAAAATTTATTGCAAGCTGTTATAGCTGTTAGTCCTACCAGTCACTTCTTATTTTTTCTGTGTAATCACCATCTTTTCATTTCAAAATATGTCAAATTCCATAAGTGAAAACTTGTTAATTGATAACAGTAAATTGCCTTAAACAAAAACACATAGCCTTTCCATTAACTATTGTTCACTGAACCTGTCAATGTTTAATAATATCACCCAAAAATTTGACACAATTTGTATTTCGCATTACGCAACACTCAATATTGTAACTTCTATAATATTACTGTTGCAATTCATCATACCAATATCATAACTCCTGTTTTACCATCATAATTATTCTTAGTAATTTGATGATTTTCTAGACTCCCAATGATACCTTTAAGATTGTAAATAAAAATGATAATGTAAACGATGAGCGACCATGTTATATTTAACGTTGGGTAGCGTCACGCGGCTGCTCCAGCTACTAAGGTTATCAAGACGACCAAGAGAACTCCCGGTATTGCCAACTCAAGTTATGGCATTACTTGTGTTATCTTGGATATCTTGACTGATAACAGCCACCACTTGTGTCTGTAGCCGTTATTATAATACTTCTGAACAATCCAGATATATTGCAAAAAGGATGTACTCCAATTGTGACACAAATACTACAAAACATGAAAAACTGAATATTGAATAGGCTTGCCATATCACTGATGTTGTATGTGGATGATATATCAGTGTATAATAGTGTTTAATAATCAAATCGACTAATAGCAATAAACTTTTTCACTATCACACTATCAACATTCCATAATTTGCTACAAATTAGCACATGAAGCGAACGTGATGTAGTACATTGAAGGTCACTTATAACTACGTCTCTTCTTTCGTTGGCTGACACACAATGATAACACTGACATTCATGTTAACAACTGGTAACTAGCATCTTGCTCCTGATTAGTTCACTATCTTCATTTTGACAATTGTTAATTAATCATAACACACACACACACACACACACACACACACACACACAGAGGAAAGAGAGCTTGTACTTAAGTAAACACAATATTTAGACTTCATGACAGAGTGAGCTCTATTTCAGTCAAACCAAAGTTGAGAGATTTGTCTCTCGCTAACTTTCAAAAAGTTTGATTACGTTACATGAAGTGCATAAAGCAGTGTTTCCCCACTGGCGAGCCATGACCACTGTTGGACCATGGTGAATTTTTCTGAGAGAGGACCATGAGAGTTGTTGTAGGTTCAATATATGATCAAGTCTGCGTGACCATGATAACTTATGACTATGATATCTCATTATATTTACAAAGTAATTTTAGAATGTTTGTAGTTTTTCATTATGTTTGTTTCCATCAAGAAAAGTACATATCGCAACTAAACATATTTTACTATTCGACAAAATAAGAGGTGGGCCTCTAGTACTTTAGATAGGTTGGGAACCACAAGTATACATTTGGGTTGGATGTCAGGCAAAATTATGAAACTTTATATAGTGTTAGTGTATACGAATAATTAAACAGTTGTATAATAATAAAAAAATGTTCAAGAAAGAGGGGGGAGGGGTTCTATCAAGTGTAGAGCTCCCTATCTGTATAATCAGTACAGATAAATAAACAAACGTGGGCTTCCTGACTAATTTGGTCTGTAAGGTACTGGAGAAGTTAATTAGAAAACAACTATTTCTTCCTGAGGAAAAAGTAAGTTAGAGACAGCACGGTTGCAGGGAAAGGTCTACTTTAGACAAAATAAAAGGCTGAGTAGATAGCCTGTATGTGAACTTCCTGAAAGCATTTGCTTTTAAATATCTAATTGTGATGGGAGAGGTGGTGCTTGAACCCTTGGACAGTGGAGTGGTCGTAGTGGTCTGGCGACATACAGCATTAGGGTAGTGTTGTAGTGGATGCCACCCTCATTGCATCGACCTAAAGTAAACTAATTACCTCACCAAACTACTGGTAATGAGGTCATTCCGCTTGGTGAAAACGTTCATACGTTCATAATTACTGTTATTTCAAAAGAAATTTGAGTTGAGTTACAAAATACGAAAAAGGGAAGGCCTTACAGAAATCTGACACAAATATGTGAGATAGAGCAATGTTACAAATGTTAAATAACGAGCGGAGAGTTTAAGATGATTGTGATGAATACACATTACGCTGGTACCACGACAACCTTGTGCGCTAGACTTAGTTACCCAGCCTGGCTGTGTGTAACAGGTGGGTACTATGACAACCATAGGTACTAAAAAGTTAGCAGACCCAGCCTGGCTGTGTAGCAGGTGGATACCATACCAACCTTGGATGTAGCGGGTGGGTACCATGACAGCCATGGGTGCTGCAATTAACAGACCCGGCCTGGTTGTTTTGTTATTTTAAGCATATTATTGTGTGCGGGAGAAAGAGGAAACTGCACTGAGTTAGCTTCAAAGGAGCAAGGAACGAGTATTCAAACTAGGATGATTGAAGGAATGAATTTAGTGTATAACCTGAGAAAATCCACTTTGTAATGAAGAATTATTGGCTGATAGTTTGAGGAGCGGCCACGAGACGTGAGAGCGAAAGACCTGGAACCGCCGTGCTGGCCTGTCGGTTAAGTCTTATTTTCTGTTTATCAGCCCCTCTGGATTAATCTTGACCAGTTAGAGGCATGTTAGGTTTAGCAACTTTCATAACTTTTATTTACTTTGGAGGCTCTAGTCACAGACAAAAGTACACATCAAGGCCGGGCCTTAATTGAAATATAAATAGGTTATTGAAAAGGAAAAAAACAGACGAGAAAGTATTTATGAAATTTGGATGTGAAAACCCTGTCTTTTAAGATGTACCAGGTCATAGTTATTGAGAAAGACATAGAGAGGGAGCGGAGTTCCAAAGCCCCAAGTTGCGGAGAAAGTTATCAAAACGGCCCACTCTTGAGTGCCGATGGCCGCATAGTAATAATGTTATGCAGCAGCTTGCTGAGTATCGCGTGGTTTAGCTAGAGGTGGGGGCACACAAACAGCCAGCTCTCAGGAGCAAAAACCAAAGTAATACCCATAGAAGAGGGAAAAAGAACCAACACTACGGCTGAGGACAGGCACGCGTCAAGGTTTGAAGGTAGCCTGGGAGAGATTATAAGACGGACAGCTTTCGACTCAACTCTTAAGTAAGGATGCAGAGGTAGAGCCACCCTAGATATGATAACAGTTATCATAGGCCCTTCGATATACACATAAGGAAACAGGTGTTTCCTTCTTCTATGTATGGCATTACATGACTAAAAATAATGGAGTTATTAAGGAGCAACAAGTTCTGATGACCGTGGCATATTTTGGTATCTTTACGGCCTTGCACACATTCCGAAGGGCACGGTAACTGGTGAAGGGCATCCAGCCCTACCCCTAACAACCACCTTAACATAATACTTTCTTAGAGGCAACTTGACGCTTGCGAGAATAGGATTAATTTTGGATGTTGAAAAAAAATATGAAAAAATGGAGAAAAATATGCAAGTGCTTGCATACCTAACTGGCGATTCCTTATTGATATTACGCGCTCATGGTCGCCAAGGAGAGCATCAGACAATTTCTTGATTTAATTTTTCCTTTATTGTTTTGGTTGAACCAAGAAGTGTTGTAATTTATTTGGGTTGTTTACTAGCCACTTCAAGGAACTCATAGTGTAAATTTCGGCGTACTAGCCCCTCTTCAAGAATTGCATCTGAAAGATCAAATATAGGCAGCATCTGTACTTTAAGCCAGTTGGCAGTCATTGTTTTATGTCGCTTATGCCACAGCTGCCGTATATGTAGTGAGCACCAATAGTACCATATTAACTGACGATGTACGGGTGGCAAATACCGTATCGTGATTACAATGAGAGGAGGGGAGTACTCCAACGGAGTAAGTGAAACGGGAGGCATAGGAGGAAATGTTTGGTTGTATTAGACTCGGACGCAACACGAAGGGTTACCACGCAGCATTTAAGGAGGGAACTGCAGTTGTACCTAGATGAGAAAGGTTAAGCCTTGCTCAGTCTTATTGGTGTGGTCGATGATGGTGTTGGAGCAGGTCTTATGGATGTAATAAGTTGGGCATGTTTACAGGTGTAAAGCACTTGTTTGTTGGTGGACTCATCCATCACCGGAGTGATGCTACTGGGCAGCATACGGTTGAGTCAGCGCACTGCGGTGCGGGGGCTACACACCAATGTTGGGTATGGAGTAGCGGATCGCTCACATCGTCGGACTATTGATGTGACGAGAAAATGAAAAGCTTCGTTTATGGTTTGTGGGGACGTCAGGTCGTGTTGCTCTGCATCTGCGTCGCTTGTAATTAGATGGTCAGGTGTAGGATGGAAGGC
>JAUTXX010282100.1:0-24685 GCA_032273605.1 Panulirus laevicauda | reverse complement strand
ATGTTTCTCAGGCAGTAAATCACCTATAAGCTCATTTTACTTTAATCTTACTATCATACACTCTCCATGTAAATTCCATCATGTATTCTTTCCACGCTAAACAATTTGTACATGTTTACGTTCCAAATCTTGTTTGTTATTGAATGTTTAAGAGTGGCAGATCAACATAAAATATGCGCAGATCACTTAACTATTATGTTTCACTGTAATGTGTACAAACTACCAAGATTTTGTGTCAACCAAGTATTCAGTAAATTTCTATCTTGCTGCATAACTTATTAGTTTGCCCACCTGCACGTACATCTTTGTCTTGTATACGTGATGCCTAAACTTGTACTACGTATACCATATGCAAAGTTCTATATCATCTAATGTCGAGAGACAAAGATCAAGATCGGGATATTTTGTCATGTACCAAACTCTTATGTACATGCAATGTCATAAGGTTGGTTAGATGTGGTTCAAACTTTTACTGCAGATAAGATACACAAAGTTCTGTAAAAGAATGAGATTTTTAGGTCAGGATCATGTTTACAGTATTCTAAGGTTACATACTAAATGCTTGTGTACATAACATTTCATGAGTGGATGAATGGATTGGATATTGGCCAAAAATGTACAGTAGCAACAGTTTACCCCGACAGTATATCATAATATCAGCCTCTTCTTTGCTCCATTATCATCAACTCAACCCTCAGTTGATTTCGGGCAAAGGTTGCTTTAATTATGTCATTCCCAAATAGTTTGACAAATTTTTTATTGCATTTGCTGTTGAAAGCATTAGTTTGACTGTATCTGTTATTGCAGAGTTAGTTGATAAATGTATTGGTTCTCGTATCCACATTATCATGAAGAGTGACAAAGAAATAGTTGGAACACTCCTTGGCTTTGATGACTTCGTCAACATGGTGCTTGAGGATGTAACAGAATATGAATCTACACCAGAGGGAAGAAGAATCACACAACTTGATCAAATTCTTCTTAATGGAAATCATATAACAATGGTAAGACAATTGGTGTTAAAATTTTATATCTTGAATTAACCATATTCCCACCAAAGCAGAAAGACCTTAATAGTCTTTCCAAGGAATGGTATTTGGTTTATAGGTATAATAACTTTACTGATCTCATAGTTGGTAACAGAATTGTGGGAAATATTGAAAACAGCTTAACTCATGGGTTTTATAACATGGTGGCACGTGGCAATCTGATTATAAAATCCAATTCTTTTCGTTCCACTTCGTTCTGTCTCATTCACACCTTTCACCCTCCTGCTCAAAATCTTTTTCACTCCATCTTTCCATCTTCAGTTTGGTCTCCCTGTTCTTGTTCCATCCACTTTTGACACATATCCAAATTGTCAAACTTTCCTCTCTCGTTCTCTCCATATGTCCAAAACCATTTTAGCACACCCTTCTCAGCTACATGCTTTTTTACCGTCATACTTCTCTCTCACTTTCAGTACTCACTCAGTCAAACTACCTCAGGTTCACATACACAAATATGTGTATATTATATTCATTATTCTTTATCGGTTTCCCGCATCAGCGAGGTAGTGCCAGTAAACAGAAAAAGACTGGCCCATCCTCTCATATACACATAAACACCCATACACACATATTTACATACATATACATATCAACATGTACATATTCATACTTGCTTGCCTTCATCCATTCCTGTGACTACCCCACCCCACAGGAAGCAACATTGTTACCCCCCAACTTCAGCGAGGTAGCACCAGGAAAACAGACAAAAAGGGCTCATTTGTTCACAGTCTGTCTCTAGATGTCATATGTAATGCACCAAAACCACAGCTCCCTATCTAAATCCATGCCCCGCAGAAAGAGAAAAAACACTATGAGTGTGAAAAAAAATATATGGTGGTGAGCAGTGTGATGAAGTAGTTAGTGAAAGAGAGAAGTTATATAGGCAGGAAGAAAGTGACTTCATGATTTTATAGGAATTTTTTTGAAAAATTATGACAGCTGCACTTACTCCTCTATGTAATTTTGAGGTAATGGAGGTCTTTTTCAACAGATGATTGGTAAATATTATATGTTCAAAGAAAAAAGACCACCATCCTCTCCAAACATGCCAGTCTTTCGACTTCTTCACAATTATTGTGTTGTGAAATGTACGTGACCTGCAGTAAATGCTGTGCACGTTTATGAAATAAGAGTGTGTATGAAGTAATAGTGTCAGTGAAATAGGAGTGTTCACTATGAAGAAATATTTATTCTCCAAAAGCCTTTCCACACATACCAGCCAGTCTTGTTCACATTATAAATCCCTGTATGAAAATAGAGATACAGTGGGAAACAAGTGTAATAGAAGGAAATAATCATCCATCCCCACGTCTCCTCTTACTGGAAGCTGTCAAACATCATTCATACCCCTTCACAGAGCTTACATAGCATTCACTACGCCAAATCAAATATAATAATATAACTATTTGTTACCTTGGCAAGAAGACTGGTCATTCCATTGAGGAATTCCTTTTTATATTTTTTCCTCATATTGGGATGAATACAGGATGGCAATTTAATGGTTAAAACTTACATAAACCAGTTTAGGGGCACCACAGAATATCTTTGATATAAAAGAAATGCATATCAATAAATTCCTCTTCCATAGTGGAAGTGATTTAGACCAGAGGAGAATAACTTTTTTCCTTGTAAATATAAGCGACACAAGGACTGTGATGATCCAATAGAATACTAAGTAAAAATAATTACTATTTAGGAGTACCACAGAATTAAATTAGGAATAGGGAAGAAGTGCATATCAGTGATCTTTTACTTTATAAAAGTGCTTTAGACTAGGGAAGCATGACATTTTGTTAATTTGTTTCCCCTCTGAAAAGTGATACAAAGTGATTAGGTAAAAATAATTGAAACACTAGTACAGTACAAGTCAACAAAACCTACAAAAAACTCATCTACCCTTATGTAAGAGTCAAGATTTACCTTAATATTTTGAATCGTACTGAAAATGTACCAACATCATTGTCATCTTCCCTTTGCCACATCAGTTGTATGCACATGTCATAAGTAACCACACCTGGCAAACAACCTTCCTAAGAAATGAAAGCAGTTTATATTTCTTAACATCGAAAATTCAGGTTTCCGAGGAAATTAGGTGAAATTGTCATTGTTTCATTTAGTTCTAAAATGTTTCCTTACTTCTACCTATTTTCTAGAATGACCAAAGCTGCTTTCTCACTATATTGTAGCTTAAAACGTCATGTTCAGAACTATGTAACCCAAGTCTAAATCATATTTAGTATTTGGAGTTGGTAGACTTGCATTCCTTCCATGTCCATAAGATATTTCTGTGGTAGACCAAAACTATTATTTTACATAATGTATTTTACATTAATTGTGGGACAACAAATTGCCACTTGCTGAAGATTTTTTCTTTTTATTTCAACTGCTATCATTACCCAATAAAATCCGTAATTCTTAAACTGCTCGCTCAATAAGTTGCTGGATTAGAGAGACTGAGTGTATCTACGTACTTAGTAAATAAGATGGTCAAATGAATTTGTGGTATAACTAGATTGAATATCATGTCTTCTATTCAACTCTCGCAAGCATCTTTACATTTTTGCTCTTTTTTTTTCTTTATGAGAGTTTTGGATCACTGTTATTGTAAAGATTACAGTGCAATGCCGTGTTATTTGACAGATCACAACAATAACTGCTCGTTACCATAATGTCTCCTTTCTTTCTTTACATCAGTGTTACTACATAATGCACTTAACAATACAGAGCCATTTCATCATTTCCTTAAGAATCACTCACTAGAGATGAAAATACCTTGTTATTTGTGGGGGGTTACACTTTCCTTGTAAATAATTAAATTTTCTTGGGGTCACTTTTGCTTTTCACATTTTTGCATCTCAAAAATTCTTTTATGGTCTCATGTTATTTATTTCTTTATTTCTGTGGCTATTCACACGTGTCTTTACAAGCAACAAACATTCTAATAAACATGGAAAAAAAATTCAGAGACAGAGGAACTCTAACCATTTTCATTTTTTTTTTTTCAGCTTGTTCCTGGTGGTGCAGAAATGGTAGACTAATCTTTGGAAAATATACACTAGATTTGTAGATTATAATATTATTTCCTGTGAATCTTGGAGCAAGGTAGAAGATTGTGGATGAGTAAAGGAACTTAAGACTATGCCTCTTCAAAGAAGGCACAAATAATATTCTTAGTTCATGATTGAATTTCAGACCATTATATTTGTTAATGAATGTTGGTATTCAGGAGAGATTATGGCATAAAAGCATATCCAAAACCTAATTTGGAAAGTACAACAAAAAACAATGACATGTCATTTAAAAATAATGAAGTCTCATTTTGTTATTATCAGTCAGTACATTATGAAGTACCAGTAATTTATATGAGTTCTTTACTTAAATTATTAGCAAAAAAAAAAATTATAAATTTTGAAGTGGTAAATGATCATTGTTATTGCTTCACTTGTTAGGGAGTTTGAAGTCAGTCAGTAACATTACTGAAATTATAAATTAACACTATTTTACTTTTAATAACAGAGCTTATTTGTCAACATGATCTATCCCCAGGATTCCTCAGTTTACGTAATGTGTAATACTTTTATACAATAAAATATTCAATTATTATTGTATGTTACTTGGGGTGGACTTTACCAGTTCAGTGGTACACTACTAGTGAAAACTCGCCTTTGGCAAGGCTGTATATGTATAATTGGAAGTACTGCCTTATTATGGACTCCTAACTCTAAAAGAGTCTACAATACCCTGCTTTTAGATTTAGCACATTCTTTTCAAAAGAGGCTACATTTCCCCAATACTGGAAGTAGCACAGCCTTGGGCTGCAGGAGCTGTCAGAAAGGTCCTGGTTAACAGTAGGACTCTTTCTTAGAAATTAGACCCAGAGTAATTATAATATATAAGGGGAGTAAGTCATCATAAAGGCATACAAGACCGTGTAAAGCTTGTGGTAAATATAAGGTTAATGAAGACTGATGTGTATAAATCTTTTATCTCTTTCTGTCCAAGAATTGCCAATTAAAGGGATGGGTATGGCAAAAAGAGAAAAGATGCCATATTACCAAAGCTGAACACATCTCTCAAGCATTCTTCATTATTCTCTCATTTACCTGAACTCTCTTCCCAGCATATTTTTCCATGCCCTTTCTAGGATGCCTGTTGTCAACCTCTCTTCTTAATATTTTTTAATATTCTACAATAATCTGTCATCATGCACCCTTTGAATAAGATTGGACTGCTTCAACTGGACACCACAAACCACATTTCTCTCTAATCTCCCATATCTCCTAAACACTTCAGCATTACTTATCCCATCCCATCTCTAAACACAAGCATTCCTTAAACGACTAATTTCAGCAGCCTGAATTTTGACTGATAACAGTATGGTAAAAATGGAAGGAAAGAGGACTGAACAGATGGTCAGATTCAGTGAATGTGGCATTAAAATCAGGTGTATTTCTTAAAGAGTTCAAGGAAAATGTGTTTGCACACTTGAAATCTGGAATATAAATCTATCATTATCAATCTAGTTACTTGGGATGGATCAAGTCCTTAGAGCCTCTAAAAATCACACACACTCATCCACAACCTGTGCCTAATGTGTTGAAGTGAAAAGTGGACTCCTACCTTTTCAAACTTCTTACTTTTAACCTCTGGACACAAATGATTCATCCATTCACACCATCTCCATAAAATGATTCCCCAGTATACAATCCTCACTTATTACTTTAGCATCTTCATCTGAAATATACCTAGCCTTAAACAAATTCCTCTGGATCTGTCCAACTTTTATAAAGTTGAATATACATCTCACAAATTTAGAAGAGAATGAATACTTCAGAAACAATGGAGTACTCTGAAGTTTCAGTTTTACCTCATCCTGTAGTTATATGAAATATTAGTATAGCACATAACCGCACTCTGAAACTGAAATTTTAGTCTATTCATTACAAGAATACTGATCAAGAAATATCCCCAATTCTTAACAAAAACTGTAACATGTTTACAATGTCATTACAAATGGTATGATTCTGCAGACTATATATTCTTACTAGTGTAAGGTTTGGAGTCTGTTTAAGTCCCCTTGTAATCTTGGTGCAATACTTGATTTTCACTTCCCTGATGACCTTTGCTTCATCTCCAAACATATTCAGGTAGGATTCCATACTTAAAGGCAAAACATGTATGTAGGTCATGAAGGGTAATGGTCCAAGAAATGAACCTCGACACTCTGCTGGTCATCTCAACCCATTTGGAAAAGGCTCCTCTAACATGCATCTTCAACTCCCTTCCAGAGAAAATCTTCAGTCTAATGAAGAAGTTTTCCCTTTATTCCTGATTAGTGATCCAGCTTCTTGATCTGCCTTCTATGTAGTACAAAGTCAAATAATTTCGGGCATTTCAGATACAACAGTCCACCCAGCCTTTCCTTTTGTCTAAAACTGATTTCACTCTCATATATATCTCTAAGAGATAAGTTACAAAAGACCTCCTTTCCCTTAAACCATGTTGTCTCTCACTTAAGGAATTTCTTCTATGCAGAGAGTCATCCACTTGCTTTCCAATAATCTTTTCAAGAACCTTCACACAGCAGGCATTAGTAAGGCCAATTCGTAGTTCAGTGCCTGTTCCTGGTCTTCTTTCTTATATATAAGACATTTGTCCTTTTCCAATCCCTTGGCACGATGTATTTCTCCAATGACATCATGACATCATTAAGTGGTCTATCAAAAGTAACTGCACACCTGTTTAGCACATACAAGGAAAGTCCCTTTTGGACCATGTGCATATCTTTTTTCTAGACATCACCATGATTTCCAAAATCTCCTTCCCATTCCATCTCGGTGGTGTTGGGACTTTAGGGTCTTGCTTTGTGAATACACTTTTTAATATGCCATTCAGGTTCTCATATATCCTTAAATCAACCTCTAGAATTTCCCCCTCTGAATCCTGTGGCCTAATTAGCTAGCTCCTTAACTGACAACTGGCTCCTAATAAAGTTATGGAATAGTGGTGAATTTTAGGTACCTTGTCCACAATACTATTTTCAGTTTCTTTGTTTCTCTTTTCTTATCCTGAGAAACTCTTTTTGTGCTCTCTTAAACATTGCTGGCTAGAGTGCTGTCTCTATCTTCATCACTGCACATCTCGAAGCTCCATTGCTTTATGACGTCTTATCAAACCATTCCTTCCTCTTGAGGTACCCATGCCTCTACTCCCTTAATGCAAATTTTACACAGCCTCTCAACACGACATCAAGGTTCCTGGCTACTGAATTCTATTTCCCAATCTATATTACCACAGATATTATTGTTTTTTGGGTAGTTTCTTTGGTCATATCTCCTCTTTATTTCTTGTCTCACCTCTGATATTTTACTGTCCTCTTTTACCACATATTCGAACTTGAGTATACATGATCACTTCTTCCAACTTGTGTATCATATAAGATGTTCTAAATACCCATGCTGATATGAGGAAGACAAGGCCTAGTAATGACGGTGTATCAGTCCCTCTCATCCTAGTATGATCTGTAACAAGCTGGTACGGAAATTTTCAAGTATACAATCTAAAAACTCGTGTCTCCATGACTCACTATCATGATGAGAGTCCAGTCTACCATGACTTATGACTCCAACAATATCAGGTGCCCTTTCCCTTATGTGATCCTTGAATTGCAGTTATTTACCACTGATGTAACCAATCAACATCTGAATACATTACTTTCAGTCTGACATTACCATCTAACACTCCTGCCCTCTTTGCAGTTCTAGTGGGGCTGCTACACCCTCTTGCCACATGTGACATCTCCACTATTTTTGTCTTCTGACTGTACTTTGTTTTTTTCGCTCTCTCTCTTCTTTAGATCTATCACACTTGATCAGTGAATTCCACCATGCTTATAAGATTCTAAGCTTTTCTAATTATTTCTTGACTTCATGATTCCAAATCAATCAAAGTCATAACTGGTTGCCCCCTAATGTCTTAGTTAAACCTTTTCTTCTTTCCTTTATCACAGAAGTCACTTCTGGAAGTTCCATAGCCTCCTGCTATATGTGTGTGTGTGTGCATGTTTATGCGTATGAGTGATTACAATATTTGTGTTACAGGTAGAGTTTTACATGCTGCCGTGTCTTCCTAAACTTTTATGTGTGTACCATGTCTTTACTCCTATGTATGTATGCACACAGATCACTAGTAAATTTTAATACTACCTCAACATAAATCAAATTAACTACATAAACATCCTAGAAGTAATGGAAATGTGTGGAACAAGGGTGAGTTTGAGCTTTATAGAAATAAAGTGCCTTAAAACGTTATTGTACATAAGCTGACAAGACTGCCTGGGTAGACAAGTCAACACTAACCTGTACAGTACCCACCATATTATAGGAAAAATTTCCACCATAAGTTCATTATTTCTGGGTTATATGAGGCTTAAATATCTTTTGTGACTATCAATCTTATGTAATGTTCTTTTCTCCCATGAGATAAAGCATTTCAGTATTTAAGCTCCATTGTGGTGTTTATGGAGACAAACTGGTAAGAGCAACTGAGCAAAATACTATTTTTTTTCTTCGATTAGCTAAGAATTTATTCCTTTTTACAGGAAAATTTAATCTGCCATCTCATTTGAACTCAATAAGCAATTTCCACGTACACAGTTTTGTCATATATTTTGATTTTGGCAAATTTCAGGGTTTTGTCACTATTACATACTTTAATTGGCACTATGACTAACCTGAGACATGGAAGCCATACTCTGAAGTACCAAATGGGACTGGCTAGCATCTGTGACTTTACATATCTAAGTACATACACCTCTCACTTCCTGTGGTCCTGCATCATTCGTTCCTGTAACTCAAAAACTCTTTAGTTTTTTAGTTTGAAAGATCTCAACTTCAGCTCACAAGGCT
Source organism: Panulirus laevicauda (assembly GCA_032273605.1). NCBI lineage: Eukaryota > Metazoa > Arthropoda > Malacostraca > Decapoda > Palinuridae > Panulirus > Panulirus laevicauda. Next base: position 15,729 of record JAUTXX010282100.1, on the reverse strand, counting down.
TCAAAATTGTCAGCATTTTCCACCATATCATATGAACCACTGTACCTGGCACCACTATCCTTTACCGCAAGAAATGAAACTAATTTGGGCACCTGCGCCTACTACAGCATAGAAGGCATTACACATATCCCTTGAACTCATGGTTCAGTGCATGACTTTACTACTGGTACCACTATCAGCCTGGTTCACTGTCATAAGGACTCGATCATTCTGTTTCACACCACTAATTAACTGGTATATTAAACTTTTGCGAGGTGAAGTTGAAGTTTCTGTGAATATCCATGCCCAAAATTACTTCAAAGGCCTGTTTTAAGAATGTCTGACATTGTCACAGTGAACAAGTTTACTAACCTCACTACTTATTTCGGGTAGACTATCTTTCACTGCTGATAACATGTACACATGACACTGCCCACTACACCAGCTTTAAGTTGTTCCATCAAACGACTGATTTTCTCAATTTCTGAAAGATCTAACCTCACTTCGAATTCTTTCGCTTCGTTCCCGAATCCGTGCCCTCATTTCTTTATGCAGCTATTTCAATCTTATCTTTAAACATGCTAACAAGAACTATAAACTAATACAGTGCATTGACAATAATCAATCGTTAAAAGACAACAATCTTGCACTTTCGTAAGTACAAGCAAGTCACCCACAAGTTACAACAGCATAGAAGTACGCACGCCAATGCCAGTCGCACGATTAAGCATATCTACATACGTAAACCTGGGAACACTAGCAGAATGTTATGTTCGGAAAATGTAATTACTGATGCAATTCTACTTATATTTTCATAATGAACATGTACGAGTGTCTCCCCGACTTGACAATGCGTCCTTTTTCCACCGAACACTGCCACATGGCATATATGAACAATGAACCAAATGAGCGATCAGTAGGTACACCATTTAACCATTAATACAAATTTCCCGTTCATCCATTGCTAATCTATAAAAAAATAATTGCGAGTTAACATCAAACACTGTCCAAAACAACCAAATTCATAACATACTACCCAGGTCCAGAGAGGGAGGTCGCTTCCAGGGGTCCGTGTAAGAGGCAGGGTCGGATATTTTGCCTAGTAAATATGATAATGGGCAATTGTCGATTAATCACACTTTTGACATACACTGTAAGCTACAGATGGCTACTCAATTGTTCCCTTAATTCAGGATATTCTTTTGATAAAGTTTTTAAATAGCATTGTAGCATTTAGCGCTGCCGACCGTAATTAAGGCGATCTGTTGCCCCTGCTTTCAAAGCTAACAAAAATATGAGTGGGAACCGGAAAGGTTTATAGTTTGCCCATGCTGGCTTGACTTCCCTCTGTAGACCTTGTCCATAGGCAATACTATAAACGTGCTCTTACGATGCTGTGTACCAACAACCTTTATAGGCCACGCCTTCCAAAAATGTTCACAGACAGGAACTCACGGTCGTTCCACCAGTCAGTCATCATTTTGCACTTTAATGTAGTTGACCAAAACCCCATTTTAGATTTGTGAACTGCGGTCAATGTATAACACACTTGGAAATGCACGCGGTCAAACTATCTCAAAAGTGTCTATAAGCTAGACTGTTGTCGTTTGTCATCGCTTTACTGGGTGCAGGTGGGCCAAGACATAAGCCTATCCAATCTAGCCTCAGTAACTCACGCAACATTGACAAAAAAACATAATTCACATTACTTCTTAAGCCATATCTTATCATAGGATATCTTCATATAAACAGTTATTCATTCCAGTCACAATACTGCATATAGATACAGAGCGGACAGACAGGCAACTACAAGGTCCTTCCCTTCCAATCTCAAAAACGGGTCGACATAAAGAACCCTCGTGTTCTCGACCTCCTTGGTCGTACACTTACCAATCAGGCACCTTGACACTAAATTGCAACTCATTAGTAATTAAGAGATCTATAACTTTCATATTGAGAATGTCATTATGTAAGCAAAAATAATTATTAATCACATATGCCAAACGCACGAAGACTAAACTTTTGATTGATAAATAGTGCCAACGAAATTGTTATAGTTAGCCCTAAAATGTTTTCTCTATAAGGCAGTGTACTTCAAAGAAAATGAATAATAGGATAGACTTATACATCATAAAATCAACAATAGCCATCACAACACTTTGATACAAATGATATCGAGTATATATTAAGGGGGTAGTATTAGCGAAGCTGTTAAAATTATTCTCACTGCCCTCCCCAAACTATACTCATCTACCTTTTCACCAGCCAATTCTATGTAAATTTAGGCCTCATTCTCTGGACTCCAGCTGATGTAAGACATTCAATGTGATGTAGATGATGGTCCAACAAGAACGGTGTCTTCCTTTCCCGACAATCTACATCTCAATAATTCTTATCATTTTTATTTTGTCACAGCTTCACGGAGGAGATATCCTAAGGCTAGTTGCAACTTGCACGGTTGCAATTCCTGACCTGCAGGAACGCTACACCTCCATTCTGCATAACAACATTTTCCAAAGAAAAATGCATTTAAGGAAAACATCATACTGGGCTGCGGGACTGATCAGCTCCGCCTGGGATTCAGCAACCTCCGGGAAGTTAAAGGGTCTAGGGAGTAAATCGTATTCTACCAGCCGTCTCTGGTTTTTTTGGACGGCAATAAAGGTCCTGAGACTCGGTGTCCTATTCCGTGAAAGGCTAAAGTCAAAGACTACAGATCTGAAGGTCTCCAACACCGTGAACTTTGTGATTGCTACCGTAAACCTCGCGATTACTATACTGACAATTACAAAATACGTTTAGCTATGTACTGTACGGTACCAGACTTCGCCTCCGAAGTTCTAATGGTTTTAGTCTTTTTTCATACTGACTGACAACACACGGACAAAACATGCACTAATCAAAGGCTAATTTGGTTGAAATAAAAAATGTAAGCAGATGTTTGGCCTCACCAACATTCAAATTCGCTGTTAATCCTGCTTCCACGATCCCACCTTATCTCTGTACCATAACGGGTACCTTTATATGATTTTTCAAAACTCTAATATTATCAAATTACCTTATCAAATTGTTAATATTACTACAGTGATTTGTTGATATTACTACATCTTTAAATGCACCCTCAAATATTCATCAATGGCAGTCTTGCCTATTTTCTCGCGAGTTAGTGACTCATAAACAAACTACAATAATCCTTACATTAAGCATACTTTATCGTTATGTAATGAACATCAAATATGTATTCTTAGACGGCAAACTTTAGTATATTTACTACTTGTAACGTAACAAAGGCTCATTCATGATTACAGCTATTTTCGAAATTTCCTAAACAAGACTGTCAGCTAAAATAAAAATGTTATCAGGCGACTTTAGTTGTTACTGTAAGTTATACACTTAAAGATGTTTTCCCTTAAAACATATTAGATATGTACTTTACTATAAATCAATTTTCCAAATAAAGTCGAAAAGATCTTCCGTTAAACGTAGTTTTATTAAAGACTCATCGATTTATAATTGACAATGGATGATGGAATTTACATATGACCAGTATTGTATAACTATAATCTTACCATCATCCTACAAAGCAACTTTCAATGTCTTACTTTTAAACACTGGATCTGTATTGTATCACTTCCGCACGAGGTAGTACACGTCATTTGTTACGTATTTGATTTCTGCCAATTGCTTTCACCAACCTAACAATCTTCCATTTATCTTCACCTACCCGACTACTGTTTCTTGCCTTCACTCATTCCACTGAATACTTGTGGCTTCTGATCATAACAAGTCATCGTAAGGGTCGTTTGGTACTATAATAAGCAAGAGAAACCCTAACATGATTAGCAAATATCTTGTCGCACGTCATCACGAAAGCCCTGATGCTAACATTTATAGAGTCATAATGCATAACTTAACTCTAATATAATGTCTTAAGTGTTGTACTGCTGATGGCCATTTTCGGAAGGGTACATATGCATGACAACTATCAAGTGCAATTAAACACACACTGACTACTTCAAACGAACCAAACTTGACAATTACTGAAGAGAAAAACAATGAGCGATGCATGCTAACAATCCTTGAAACCATTTACAACTAAATCATCTCTAAACATGGACAAAATATGGACGGTTAAATGGACAAAATCTTTTCAGCATCTATCAGTGTTGCCAAAAGACTCCAGACAACCTATTTCTACAGTATGGAAAGGGAGTTCTTCAAATCATGGGACTTACCCAGTCATGATCTAAGGATTATCATTATTTATATTTCTATTGTTTATAACTACATTTTCTAACCCGAACCTGAATTATGACAGTATTGATGAAGTTTCTTCAAGCATGCCTCGTGGAGTGGGAAATGAATATCCTACGAAAAAAATCATATACGGTAGCACCAGGATTGTTACTACGAAGCTTCGGAAGAAATCTCGGAACTTATAAGTAATTTCAGCATTGTCGTGTGCTTCCCTGTCAAACTCCTTTTGTAGCAATACAAGGTGTACACAAATCTATAAAGGCTATGTGCACGACTGACAATCAGTATCAACAAAATAAACATTTCCAACATTCGTGTCTTATACATACCATTGCCAACTAGTACCATCAGTGGTTCAAACGTAATTTTGCAGAGTAAGCACAGATTGGTCAAACGTTATCTTATTTGGAACCAAACTGTGGAGATATTTTGAAAACTCTTGTATGTGCATACACAAACGCTCTTTGTAATCACACTTACCAAACATGAACTGGATGCAATGTGGTTTGCAGAAGCCGTACTGTCAATAGAATAGTATTCCATCCTTGGCGCGACGTTCAGCGAGCCACCATACACGTCTTAACTTACACAGAACAGTTCACTTTATGGGCAGACCCAATGTAAACACAAAGTGAAGAAATGCGCAAAAACACGTGCGCGAGAACTACATAGACCAAGAAAGATAAACTGAAGAGGATGCCCAACCATAACCTTGTCGTCAGCGGTGACACGTGGCAACCAACAAATACTGACTAGGCTCTTTTAGTAAGGACGTACAACAACAGATGTCACAACCAGCGAGTCGGTCGTCTGTAATATTTAGCTTTTGACCATGCGACGTTCAAAATCTTGGCTTCATAAGGAACTCGTGGGTGCGTCATATATTGATAAGACAATAAGACAAGAAACATCAAAACATAGGATTCCATAGTTTTCCTAGAGATGGCAATCAATTAGTAAACCGTATAATAGTTTTGACTGATATCACGTTGCCAGAATCATATTATATTGAGGAAGATCGAGATGACAGAGGGAAGGATGGGGTAGAATCCCAGTTTAGCCTAGTAATAGTTTCCCCAACTTACTTTCACTGCATTTAAGTAGACAAGTGTTATAGTGAGAAGAATAGTGTCTTCCCAACGGATTCTAGATTACGTTTTTGGCATATCTGTGAGTAACATGGATACTACCGAAGATCGCATCCTTACTTAAAGTTACTGAAACTGTGGGGAAATATGGTCGAGAACAGTAAGATGAGCCTGTTTGTGTACAGTGTTGAAACACTCGTAATGGTCAGTTGGAAAAAAAAAAATCAGGCAAGTGGTCAGAGGGTGGGCTGGCGAGCCGTTTCCCTCACTTTCTCTTTTAGCCAACAACGGAAGAAAGTCGCTGAAAGGACTCCATCATAAGTTGCATAACTGATGCTTTCAATTCTTTTTTATAGTTTATACCATGTGATATGATCTGTTCGCTCCCTTCCTAGAGTTATGTTAAATCAAATCTACCAGTGTCGACAAAAGTTAAGGGACGAACTGGCCGGCAGGAGCCAAAGTGTCGAAAGATATCAGGGAACGAAATGCTGGTAGAAGAAAAGAATCCCAGAGGAAATGTTACTACCTCACCAGAGCTTTATGCTTCATCGCAAACATCACTTGGAGTGATCATTAATCAACTGCTGCGCTTTCAAAGCAGTCTCTATACTCTATTTTACTAGAAAATTGCATAGCCCATCAGACTTCTAACCTGTGACTCTCGAAAATCCAATCATTTGTTTTCTGTAATTATCCACCAATACAATAGTAACTAAATTACAAACAATATCGTTTGGTTTGCACCTAATTCAACATTCTTTACGTAATCTCTGCAGGTGGAATTGTCTTCTAACACAAGGTATTGATGTTTAAATCGCCATCCCTTAAGAACAAAACAATGCCAAAACGGGAAGAAAAAAAATATATTTCAGGAAAAAAAATAATTCATGTTCGAACTTGGTAAACCCTACTCGTCAGGGGAGGGAACACCAGAACAGAATTTAAAATCCGGTAAAAAGACACTATTCCTCTCACGACAACGCACTTGTCAACATGAATGAAATGAAAATGGACACAAATATTACCGCATGAACTAAGCTGGAATTTTACCCAAACTTGTGTCATCTATTTTTCTCTCCTGATATGATTACGTATTAGGCACTATGATATGGATATTGCCAATTTAAGGACGAGTAAGTGATGCACCTAGAAACCTAGTAAGGAATACAAAGGAATCAAAAGGAATTCAAACAAGAGACCAGTGAGTCCTTTCGAAGTTGTGTGTCTAGAAAAGATCAGAAACTGGGAGAAAATCATAAATGTAATTCAGAGAAAAACGCCTGTTAACTTTGTATCTGATGCGGTGTAAATAATGTCATGGCAAAAATATTCATAAAGTCTTATCTTAAACAAATCTATGGTCCTGCTTTCAACTACTCTTAAATTTGTAAATCATTCCGTATGATAACGAGGAAATCTCATTCCGTTTGATAACGAGGTAATCCTGTGTGAAGCATTGGATCTGACACGAGCAGTCAGGAACATGAAAAAAAAAATAACGCGAGACGTGAAATGACTGTAGACCTTGGGTAGGGTTATGACTGTGGACCGAAGGTAGGAGGGTTATGACCGTTGACTTAGGGTAGGATTACGACTACGAACCTAAGGTAAGGTTATGGCTATAAATCAAGGGAAGGGTTATAAATGTAGACCTTGGGTAGGGTAATGACTGTAGATCTAAGAAAAGGTTATGACTGTAGGCCTACGGAAAGGTTATGACTGTAGACCTATGGTAGGGTGATGACTATAGACCTTAGGAAGGGTTATGAATGCAGATCTTGGGTAGTGTCATGATTGTAGACCTCGGGATGCTTTATGAGTGAAGACCTTGTGTTAAGATTATAAGTTAACTCAAGCAAGGGCTTGTAATGATATGCAAAAGACAAAGTGACTGGAGGGTGGCAGCTTACATCTCAACTCCCTGCCTCACATAGTCTTGAAACAAAATACCAAGGAAAACTATTTGTACACAGTAAATATCCCATGTCTTCTACAGTCAGAGCTTGCTATCATAAAGCCTTTAATGAGTGAAAGGTGCAGGAATATGTACTTTGTATATGTATGGGGAGGCTCTCTACTAACTACACTCCTACTCACTCCCACTTTCTTCCTCTTCTTTAACTGCTTTCATAATTTGGTCTTTGAACTTTTTCTCCCTCGACTCATTTTCCCCATTACTCAATTAGTAGCTTCACTTGAGTCAACAGCCTCCATTGTCACGGTAAGAATGGCTCCGCCACCGTCAATAGCACTTGCATAATGAGGGTCACATAAGAGAAATGTAGATGCTAATGTTCCCTGTCGTAGCGGATATGAGAATGGACGTTTGGGGCACGCGTGGGATGGCACTGTACTGTCGCCAACCATTTGCCTAGGACACCAAGAGTCTGGCCCACAGGATGACAACGAAAAACGACAGGCTTTGTTTCTATCATTCATAATATCGAAGCATGGTCCAGGTCCTGAAACGGACGCGGGAAAAAGCTTCTTTTCCTACAACCGTGTTTAGCACTGGAATAAGTTACCGTCAGACGTAGTGAATGCTAAAACTATACCTTCAAAAATTATTTCGACAAATATTCTATAAATTTCGGTAAACTGAGAAAAACTGCAAGAAATAAACGTATAAACGACAGCGAAAACGGGGACACGAGAAGACTAATGTGCGGCAGCGGGGGAGTCGGTGATAGCTTAAAAAAAAAACTACTGAGCGGAACGACTTTTTGTCGTTATATCTTACTTTGTTTTTAGTCAACCCAGTGGTGGGCCAAATCAGGCCTCCTGTTGTCTGTCTGTCTCTGGTGGCGACTGACACATTCTCATAAATCATTCATTCAAAACCCTGCTGGCAGCCCAGGCTGAACCAGTAGTAATGTCAGTATGTCTTGCCTAGTCATAGCCCCACACCCGTCCAGCAGCCACATTACCGAACCTTGTAAGGAGCAGTGACCCCAAGCACTACCAGTATGCTTGCCCATAAACCGTTAACTGGTGGTTGGGCAGCTGGTAGGAGAATGGAGTGCTCGGACTGCCAAATATCCGTTGGCATTATCCCACGCTAGAGGATGTTTAAGAAACTGGACATACAAGCGGGTATACGAGGGAAATTCCTTGTGGCTGCGAGGTACTGGATGCAGTGCCCGCCACCGAAACCATGCGAATTCAAACCTTAAACATGAGCACAGTAACTATGCTCGTTATCCAGACAAACCAAAACTGGGCCTTAAAACAGCGACACCTTGGGACCAACGAAACGTGTTGGAGAGGAAGCAACTGAAGTTTACACAGATGATCCGAGAGTACAATCCTCCTGGTTTGTTGATAGATTACAGTTCACTCCTCCCCAAACGACGTAGCAAGCTGAACTGCTCCAAACCTGGCCCACAGTCCGTCAAAGTCTGGGCATAGTGCTGACGTAGCCTAGCTTGCCCCGACTATGTCTGATCCACACACCGCTCCTGTCAAGCATTCACAGTGAGAGTGGAACCAGTATACTGGTCACTGTACCTGACGGAGATAAAAGACTCCCCTCTTGTCGAATACTCATAAGAGAACACTTCAGCCTGAAAAGAAATACAGGGAAAAAAAAAAGGAAAATAAAACAAATCTGATTTCGATGTTCATTAAAAGCAGAATGAGGTACACAGGTTTAAAGGCCTGACAGGGTGGATGTGGTGGGAAAATATGTCATGCAGTATGTGACTTTTGCATGGGAGCGATGGGCACAAGTATAGTCTGATACCCTCCAGGGCACACACACACAATGGAGCGGACTCCATGTTATACAAATAATTCTCTTTTACAAATGTACCGTCTGTCCATCATCAGAAAAAAAAATACGTTTCACTGAATCTGCTACCATGATCCAGACACACAATGATCCACACTGTCGTGGCAATCTATCCAACCCTTGTATCAATTCATATGTCAAGAGGCAAGAAAACACAGCTCACCATCCCACACACCCTTATACTTGTTGCAGACACTGTCATGATGTGTATTTGAGAGAAGTGAACTTTGGTAAAGTGCACAACCTGCTTATTACCTCTGTTTTCACTATATACTACAAGTATTCTACATCTATAACTGATCATCAACAGCAGCAGTTATGCTGATGATAAAGGTATTAACATTAAAACACTGATCCTGCACATAATCCATAAAATACTAGGTTGAAACCATAGGAATATCTGAGTAACCTACATATGGAAGATCCATCATATACAAAAGAGTGAGGTACGTACAGATCAATACATGAAGGGTAGTCAGAAAAATACTGCTTGTTGTTATTACAGGAAACTTGTACATGTGACTAGAAACATGTAAAATACTTAAAACACCAAAAATATACAAGGGGGAAATGTTTTAAAAAAAAAGCACATTTCTAAATTACAATAATTTCTAAGACATCAACACACTTAACTACACTTGTTCTGTTTTGATCTTGGGCCCATGTCTGCGTTTGGAACTTAATGCTTTTGCTGGCATCATCAGGACCGTCACACCATCCATACTCAGTCTCCCGACAGAAAGAGCTTAGTGGAGTGAGTAAACAGTCTAAGTAGAATTAAGAGTCAATGGAAAGTACAAACTAATTTGCCCTTAAAACCTATGGTCCAGGTACGGAAGAAATTGTTAGTGGTAGTCTGGTTCAGTAGAAAAGTGTTCGTAATAAATTGTTCAATATGAGGCATCACTTGAGGTCCCTGCACTGACTTTCCACTTTCGGTCCCTTAGCTGATATATATAAGGTACTCCTTCACCAGTTACTCCACCAACATTATTCATACGATCAATTAATTGTATTTGTTGGGTTCATTAACTGACATTAATGGTACGACTCCTTAGTTGATATAATTTATAAAGACCTTTTACTGACATTACTTTTAGGATCTTTTATATCACAAGCTGCAACGCTTTCTTGACATACACATCAGAATTGACACTACATGCATGTATATCCCTTGGCAAACACTAAATCACCCAGCGAATCTTTTTAGTGGATATCATATAAAGGCTAGGATCCCATAGCTAATATTTTAGTGATGAACTTCAGTATATCCGAAGTCTCACTTCATGATAAAATAAATGAAGCCTAGGTTAGCAGCGGCACTGTAATCGGAGCTCATGTGCGAGAAACTGTATATTGTTGGCTCCAACTGACAACACTACATGAGCAATAGTGTCAGGATCTGGCTGAATGAAAGCAAAAACTGGGGCCCCAGTTGACAGTGCTAATAACTGGGACTCTGCTACCAGCACTGGAGTATGAACCTCGACAGCTATTGGGGCACCATTTGGCAGTGCTACAGTCGGAATCCTAGTTGGGAATGCTGGATCTGACGTCTCATTTACTAGCACTAGAGCAAGAACTAACATAAATGCACTAGTTGACAGTAGCAGAGTCGGAACCACACCTACAGTACCACATAATGTAGACCGTTCTTGTTACCGTATCAACATCAGTCTGGAAAGTCAACTTTGGGTTGCCAGTTTACTCAATGATCATTCAAGAGCGTGAGGAAGATATGTACATAATTCCGTGAGATGAGAGTAAAACACAGGAAGCACGAAATGTTGAAACACCACTGGTAAAGTTAAACACTTGGGTTGGCACTGCCGTTTTTCTTGTTTTGTAGAGTTTATATAAAACTTTATTGTTGACACTACTTTCACTTAGATATTCTTCTCGCCTCTCAAGAGTTCTTTTGAAATCAAGGAAGAACTGATTAACTTCTAATCTGAAAGCAGTCTAAGGTTGGTCAAGTCATCCACTTAACCCTAGTTGGCACGTTGTTTGTCTTGTCTTGTATCTTAAAGTGGCAAGCAGTTGCTTGCCCGATATGTATATTTGGCACATAAATCCCTGTCCCAAGTTTCATATCTGCCATGCGAGTTTACAGCAGGGCTAGGCTGCATGGTGGCAAGGCAGCGGAGAGATCTCGCTCTAGTTGCTAGCGAGGGTGTGAGCAGCCAGCGTGGCGTGGATGATGTGGAAGGTGGGCCTGTGGTTGGGGTGTGGGCGCCAGCAGGCGCTCATCACCTCCTGCACCTCACGCGGACACCATGCTGGTGGACTCAGTACCACCTGCAACAAAATACAAAGTTGAATTCCTCCAGTATGCATACATATGTTATTCTATGTCCTAATTTTGTAGAAAATATACACAATCAACCTATAAAAATAAAGTCATTTTTCGAGTTCCGTTGACACCAATGAATAAAGTCACATTTTACAAACGAAATACCTTGGTAACCTACCTGAGGAGTGGCATAGGTATCATTGGTGGGTGCGGGTGGGTGTACGTGGGCGTGTGTGGAGAGGAGGGCGTGGAAGAGCAAGTCGTCAGACAGATGATGGTGAGGACGTCGGCGCGCTAGAGTAAGGATCTCCCACAGGGTCACACCGAAGGACCACACATCACTAGCAGAGCTGAAGGTCCCCTGTAAGTATAAAGGAAGGATACTGACTCCACTCTACATTAACAGAGGCGTAGCAAGAACCAACCCATGTATGTGGGTAGGACTCCATTCTATGGCGAGTGTGACCCTAGCAGACCCTAGCAGATTGTGATGTAACCGCTTACAACGCTGTTCATTACGGCAATACTACAACAGACCCTCTGACCTGCGACACCATATGCCCTGCTAACTTAATGGATCGTAAGCGTCTTGCGTTAGACCCACTACTGGTACCACACATAGTAATTTGTTCTTATTCATTTCAATTTCAAGGTACCTTAAAAAAAAGGCATTTTTTTCCTCTCTCTCCTCATCTCTCACCATGAGAGGAGCTTTAAACATCCTAATCCACCTCACTCCTTCACCAGATAGAAAGTCCCTAACCCACTCATCAAGCAGAGTCCCTCCTAATTAGTACAGGGCCTGTTATTCTATCCCCTTGCAGACAAATCCTCACCTTGGAGATCCCATATTATACCTCAACACTACTTCATCAGGCAGACATTCCACCCTCTTGCCTAAAAAGGATTTAAACTGCGTTCATTAGGAAAACACTAAACTTGGTGTCAGTCATATCAACTGACACAAAGAACTCGGTCAGGTAGACAGTCCCTATCCTAAAAGAAAAGCCCCTCGCCAAACAGTTCCTCCCATCCCTCCATGTAGCAGAGAAAGCCTGAACCCCCACACCTGGTAGAAAGACCCCTCACACCTCATCTGACCCGAGGGTCGTACCCCTTCCCTGGCAGAGAGCCTCGGGGTTGGACCTCACTTGGCATAAAGTCCTGGGGCTGGAACTCACCTGGCACAGAGCTTCGGGGCTGCACCATCGGAGCGGGGCGGGGCCTCGTCCATCAGGAGGCCGCCAGTAGTCGTTGGAGTACCGAGGGAGCGCCGAGCCGACCTGCGTCACCTTGACCAGGCCTTCACTCCCACCCACCACCACGACGTTCCTGCCGGCACACCACAACAACACATTACTCTCCCCTGACAGCAGTTGTCTACATAGTGACGCCACGGGCAGAGAACATGGGCGTCAGCTGCCCAGACAAGTTAACATTACGGCCAATGAAAAATGTACAACAGATTTAGACATGAATGATTTATGTTCAGAGTAAAAACATAACTTTTTTCTTCATGTTCCAAAGGGGAAATGTTTACATAATACAATTTACCTTCCTCTTATGACCTGAGCATCATGTCAACATTTCAGTCCAGCTTATTTCATCATTGCACTATGGTGCAGGCATCTACCTACAGACCGTCACGCCTACCTTCTGACCGTCACGCCTACCTTCTGACCGTCACGCCTACTTACCGACCATCACGCCTACTTACCGACCATCATCTCGCATCGGTGATAAGCGAGGTATGGAGTTTGAGTGGTGGCTCCACTACGACTGTAGCAGCCTCCTGTGAATGTTGTGGTGTTGGCAAGACACCCCGGCTGCTGCTGCCTATGGTGAGGCTGGTCAGCAGTAGGACACTGCCTCTATGATGGTGCGACGGGGCGGTGTCCCCCGGACTTAATAATGGAGGCTGCACGGCCGCCACCTGCGCCTTGTCTTGACCACCTGACTATCTCACCTCAACCTGACATTCATACCTCATGAACTATGGTCATGGAAGCCGAGGACAGCTCCTGTGCGACGTGTGGGAGTGTTTTGACATCAGTCTTCACAAGGTTACGTTGGTGGCAGGCAGACGGACGGGCATATGGCCACACGGGACCTCACGCCTAACATACACATACAAACGGAATGTTTTGAGGTAGAAAGATCAAGTTTTCCCATCAATTCACGTATGAATTCACCGTAAGATATCGATAAAACTCCGGTGATAAGTGATGATCGTCTGGCAGAAGTCGTACCGGCACTTGGTGAGGAAACAAAACTGTGTATCATGTAGTGTAGTTCAGGAGGATCGTAAACCAGTGAAGCTGGGACATAAAAATGTGAGGTACGAATTGTAAGGCTGGACACTGACTGTTGTTGAATTTCTTCCTTCAACCACATCCAGTTCTTGTTTATCCACGTATCAGAATTTCATCTCGAATTTCTATCTGCAGCCATCAACACTTGTTCCTTAATTACGTAAATTGCTTTCTGGTTGTGGTATGAAGGACGGTGTTGCCACTGCTTTTACAAACCCTACGTGTAGCTACCAAGCATCAAAATATAATTCTCTGTTACGTTTGCGGTCGCTGGTCCACTAAAGAGTATTTCTAAAACCTAATTTGCATTTAAGGTAAGCGCTGCAATTCCATACGACGAGTGTGGCCTGTAACACAGTCGTGGTGGTGGTGGTGCTGACGAATTACGTACAGCAATGGAGAACCACCTGCACAACACTGTGACCATGGGAACTAGCCATCGGGAGGCTGTCAATGACATACACGCGGAAAGTTTGTCAAGGACGAGAGAGAGAGAGAGAGAGAGAGAGAGAGAGAGAGAGAGAGGAAAGCGTCAGTGAGACACGTCAAGACAGGTGTCTCCAGGAGTACGGTCCTACAACTACCATATATAGAGGAGGGTTACGAGGCACTTCCCGACCCTAGTAATAACCTGTAATGAGGGTACTGCCCGTCTTCCCCAGGCATCAGGATCACTTCGAACATTTCCTTTTCAGAGAGGGAGTACGTCATTACGGGTCCGTTGGAAGAATGGGTCTTGAGGGCATTTCCACCTCCTCGGAGAGAGGCAGCTGTGGCTCCCATCGGCTCCCGCTGCTCCTCCGGGGTGTCCATCAGAATTAATCAGCGGAGACTCCATCACCGGCCGCCCTGAGCATGGGAATACTGATGAAACCCAAGATGCAAATTTCCTCTCTTTGACCCGTGGGGGCTGAGTGGCGAGCTCGGCCAGAAGCTGCTATAACCATCAGTTCAATAAAGCTGGGAACTCTAGGTGTAACATGCGTCACTTTGACCCCTCCGTCCCCTAATTCCGTACTACAGCACCAATAAGAGGGTTAATTTCAAGGTGTTGAGGTCGGACAATGAAGACGATGATGGGTAGCGGGATGTGCGGCGGAGGCCTGTCATTTGTAGGCCGCCCGCCCCTGCTGCCAGCCGCTCCTGCCTTAACACCCGCCACCATCGCCGGGGAGAGGGTGTCCGGGGTGGCAGAGAGGGAGGTGGAGGAGGAGCGTGAAGGGCCTCACACCGCTCATTACACCTGTAAACCAATATTTACACGGGCTAATTTAGCTGCCGTGGCTCGCTTGTTAACACTCGTTACCCCGCTATTAAACCCTTTATCGCGCTATAGCGTACAGCTTCTTTACGCCCTGTGCACGGCGGTACGACCCTTGAGCGGGAGAATCCGACCCTTGAGCACGATGGTACGGCTCTTCAGCACGACGGCGCGACCGTTAAGCGCACGACGGTACGACCATTGGATACGATAGCTTGATCTTCGACCAGGCCCTTGAGGGCTACACGTAGACCAGGGTCATATCGTCGTACTCAAAGGCTGTACGGTCGTGCTCAAGGGGCTGATAAAGAGAGCTGGTATAACGCTTCAGCTTCGTGTTATGGAGACATGCAAACCAACTACGGATATGCTGTGATCTACACTTCCACTAATTAAAGTTCAAACACAGCTTCCTGACAACACTGGTGGTTGACGTACACTTGGTGTGGCCGAGGCCGAGTACGACAGACCGAGGTCAAAGGGTCCTTGTACACCGGACTCGGTCCACCATGGTTAGGTCAGAGCCAAGGTCAAGGAATGGTGGGACGGGAGGCGCAGGGTACAGGCCAGTGCTGGCCTTGGGACGGGCCAGGATCCCGAGACACAGTAATGGAACAAGTCCCGTCCCTTCTTGGTCAGTCGACTATCCATCTACAATTACCTCTGTTGCTTCCTATGCTCAACACTCATTTGTCTGTCTACACACACACACACACACACACACACACACACACACACACACACAC
>JAUTXX010281989.1:0-14058 GCA_032273605.1 Panulirus laevicauda | reverse complement strand
AGAGAGAGAGAGAGAGAGAGAGAGAGAGAGAGAGAGAGAGAGAGAGAGAGAGAGAGAGAGAGAGAGAGGGTAATTTTGGAGAGCTTGGCTTAATGAGCAAGGGATGAAGAGTAATTCTGAGCCGTGCACGAACTAGGGGAACACCACGACAGCAGAAAATGAAACAACCAAGCAATTAGGGAAAGCGAGATGAAGATATGAGAAGGGGGTCTGGAGCTGACAGTCTGACGCTGGGAAGCTGGACTAGAGGAGAAGGTCTAACCTGTGTCTCTCAGTCTCTGTCTCTAAGTCTCATTAGTCTTGCGAGTTGTGCTTGAGGTTTATGCTATTACCTCAAGCCTCTCCTTAATGAAGTCACATTAAGACCAGCATGAAAACTTTAGATATTCATCCAGAGGTTTTTTTATCATATCTCTTCATTATTCCGCTTTTTGTTCTTTTATTTTCGTCTTTTCCTTCTGTTTCGTCCCTCTTTACGCCCTCCTCCTTCTAAGGAGCACCTCACCAGCTTTGAGCATGATTACGTCTTAGTGGAAACTGATGCATTTAGTAAAGGCGTTATTCTGACCATGTCTATAAGGGTGCTGTTTTTTTTTCCTTAGATTCAGCGGCTGAGATGCTGAGTAGGGGGTTACCAGGGGTAGCGTGTGGTCAGGGTATGAGGAGCAGATGATACGCCTCTGGTCACCAAATTGTAAAGCTGTCGGTCAACTGATTGTTTGAGGCGGCTGAATGGAATTTATGGATCGTGTGTCCGTCTAGGACGCGGGTCCTTTGTCCTTCATTGTGGGTTCCATTGCTGCTCTGCAATAGATCGCATATGGTCGTCTGTCTGTCTGTCTGTCTCTGTCTCTCTGTCTGTCTGTCTGTCTCTCTCTCTCTTACTCCTTTCTCGCTCTCCCTCTCTTACCCTCTTTTCTTATTTCCCTCCCTCATTATCCTCCTTCTTCTTTCCTCCCTGATGCAACGTAATCACAACTCAGTCTTTCTCTTACAGGGAGGGAGACGTTTCCAGACCTCTGCTGGTAGGCCACTGAAGGTGTCACACCGGGGCCCCATACCTGTACGTTTGTCACTGTTATGTCACCACTTCGTCATAAATTCCTCGTGAATTCTGTCATTACGCAAAATCATCAGAGCTGCCTCTCCTCAGGAGCAATATGTAGTGCCTTTTACACCATATTATTGTAGCATATCTGTACGAGCATGAGAATATACCTTATTAAGTTTATGGGCAATTTTGTAGAAAGTTGTTTATGATGTTATTTGAAGAGATGGTGTTTAAGGATAATGAGGACCTATTTATCATGTCACACCCAAGATTATCCTCTTTAGTTTCGCATGTTACGAACTGACTGAAGGTTTCGTCTCCATAATAGCTATTTCGTGATCCTTGTGTTGGCTGTGTGGTGGTGCAGAAGCGATGGTTAACTTTGATTATTATCAGTTAACCTGAAACTTCAAGTTGCTAGCCAGGCGATAAAGATGACAGTAAGACGTCTTGAAGGAGAACTCATGGAAAGGTTATCCTTCTCGCTATAACTGTTGTAATGAACAAATTCTTTGTGAAACCAGTCAGCCTCACATGACCCAGTGTCCTGCATCTAGAAAACTGTTACCCCTCTTGTTTATCATCGATCCAGACTATTAGCCAGGCAAGCATTCCATGATTTCATGTTCGTCCACTTTATTCACTAGCTGAGACTCAACACTCAGCTTAGCTAAGGTCTACTACCACTATTTCAATCTTAGATTCATCAGTTCACTCTGCGAAAACCTATTCATGCGTTGCCCAGTTGACATTAACAGTGGATTAACGTCCTCAGTTTTACCATGGATGCTCTTAGCCATAATGGCAGCACGAATGTCAGGAGGAACTGGATTCTGGTGAATATAATTAGTGAGTTACTGAGGCAGAAGGGGTCACATTCTCTTGAATATAATGAAGAAGCAGCTAAGGCAGGGAGGGACTAGTTCCGGTGAATATGTTGAGTGAAGTACCGAAGCAGTAGGGACCAGATTCTGGTGAATATAATGAGCAAGATCCTGAGGTAGGAGGGACAAGGTTCTCGTGAATGTAGTGAAAAGGCACCAGGTTCTGGTGAATATATTTGAGAGAAGTTTGGAGCCCTGTTATACAGACTGCAGCAAGAGATGCTTATGCTATATCCTGCAGCAGTGGACATATAATCTCTCGTCCCACGTCCTGTGTGTATTCTAAAGATCTGATCACCGGAACTGGATTTGCATAAGAGATATGTAATTTCCCGACCTTGATAGTGAGGGAGATCACCCATCCGGCACTTCAGACGAGTAAACTTCTTTCATTATGCCAAGTCTCGTATACCACATTTTTACTATCACCGCGGCGCCACCTTGTGTTGCCGTAAACGTGTTATCGTTTTCATTAGTGCGGGGGTTGTGTCTGTGTCTGTGTGTGTGTTGCTAGTCTACTTGTTGTGAGGTTGTCCGATTCTGTTACTACAAAGTGTGTGGGTCTCAGTTTGCTTAGTGCTTTTTCACACACTTATCATACTATCATCCACTTCAGTATGGCACTATCTACTTCCATTATCATTATCATTAATCCAGGCTTATCTACCGTTGTCATCATCAACGCGCATTCTGCACATCCACACCTGTTTCCCTCTTTCCCGTTGACGTTAAAGGATTCTGCCTCCCTTGACTTCCAAGATTTGTCCTGGTGGAACATTTGCCTCCACCAGACTCAATAAACAAACTTTCCTCTTTCTTCTTTTCAACTAAGCCAATTTTCTCCCTCGTTAGACTCACGCTTCTGGGAATATCGTTAAGCAATTTTTTTTTTCAGAGTCCTGAAGATTTTCTATGTATATTCTTATTTTTTGTTCTCTTCCTTATTGGGTTTTCTAAGTATAACGTAAACATTCTTGACTGATCTCTGCTGCCTTTCTTCAGTCTCTTGATGGTCTCTGCTGCCTCCCTAAGTCTCTTTTTGATCTCTATTGCCTCCTCAAGTCTCTTGTTGATCTCTACTGCCTCTCCCAAGTCCCTCCATGATCTCTACTGCCTCTCCCAAGTCCCTTCTTGATCTCTAGTGCCTCTCTAAATCTCTTACTGACCCCCACTGCCTCCCTATATCTCTTGCTGATTCATATCCTCTTTACATTCCTGATCTTCCATTTCATTAGCGTTTTCTTTCTTTGCTTAACTCATATTTCAATTCTTCATCTCAGATTCATTCATTCTGACTCTTCGTCCAGAGCCATTAATCCTCTTCGAAAACCCATTGCTTCTTCCTTCCAAACCCACTTAATTCCTGCAATTCGACCCATTAATCCTACCCATCGTGCCTGGTAATTTCAGTTCCAAACCTTCTAATAGCAGTAGATACGTCTTGCAGTGATATCTACAAGACCCATTAATCCCAACCACAAGGCCTGGTAGCTATCCTCTAAACCTCTTAATCTCACGTCCCAGATCTAGTAATCCCACTCTCTAAATCTCTTAATCTCACGTACTAAGTCTGGTAATCTCACCTAATCCCTCATACCATGGTTGGTAATCTCACCTCACAGACCTAATAATCCTACCTACCCGTCTGTTATAATTAATCCCACCTTCTAATCCCACATACCAGCTCTGGTAACCTCATCCTACAAACCTCTTAATCCCAGGTATGATAATCACTTCCCTACAGACCTCTTTATCCTCCCCTTTCCAGAGCACTTGATCCCGCCGTCCAGACCCGTCACTCCCATCCATTTCATCCATTACTCTCGCCACCCAGACCCATCAGTCGAACTTCCTTGTTTTTACCCGAGCCTCACCCTAGAAAATCCATTTATCGTCGAAGCGTGTCTGAGAGGAGAGAGGCTCACTTTTTTCAGACTAAGTCAGGCTTCACTGATGAACCGGAGGCTTGCTAGACTCAGAAAGGCATTCCCACACTTGCTCTTGTTAGTTCTCGACTGCGAAAGGCATTCAGATCTTCCTAAAATTCGTTTCACTCTAAAAGAAAAATCCTATTAAATCAATAGACGATCGTTGGCTATCTGATGGTATATTAGTGACTCAGGTCAGACGATACTTATCGACCCTGAACCGGTAGTGAGTTGAATGAGTCTCAAAATCTCGTTCGACACGGCTTAATTGGATAAATGAATCTCAGGTTCGTTTCACATGGATTGAATGGGCATATGAATCTCAGGGTTCGACTCACAGAGACTGGTTGTGTAGATTAATCTCAGGGCTCGGTTCAAATGATTGTGTAAACGAGACTCAAGGCTCGTTTCACCGACACTGGTTGTGTAAATGAACCTCAGGATTCGTTTCCGAGGATTTGATTCCATAAACGAATCTCAGCTTTTGTTTCTTAGGGTTTGGTTAGATTTAGAAACAGTGCATGGCATTCATGTTTCTCAGAATAGCTTCCCTGTTGAAGGAAGGGCAACATAACATTATCTATTAGAACCTACTTGAAAGAAATGAACTGTATTCGAAACATTTTATCGATAAAGCACGAATAAGAAAGTAAAAATCCTTATCATTCGTTTTTGAGCAGGAAAAAAATTCCAGAAAAAAATCATCGTTTTCTGTAGCAGCAAAAAAAGAGAGAAAGAGAGAGGAGAGAAAAAAGGACAGCTTGTGTCGCCCAAGTGAACTCATCCACTACGAGACATTTCCTGGATGGTGTTCATAAAGAAGCAAAGCTGAGGGCATTCCAGACATAAGACCCACAAAAAGAAGTTACGTCTTCCATTTAGAATGAATCAACAGACCGTATTTTGCAAAGGAGTGGTGAGGGAGGGGCAGGAAAGGAGAGAGTGGACTCTACGCATGCAGGAGCTAACTGAACAGCGTCCTCCAGACAAGTGAATAGTGAGGGAGTGAGGATAATTCTTAAGGTGGAAGTGATGGCATGAGGTTTGTTGACGGGTTTTACCTGGATGGTAAACTGATTGTGGTACATGACTCCTGTGTGGCTATGAAGTTTGGGTGGGTTGGTAGTATCCACAGGTCGTATGGAGGCAGTGTGTTGGTGGTAGTTGGTTGATTGTGGTTCATGGGTTGTGTGAAGGTGATCTGTTGCTAGTGTTTGGTTGATTGTGGCTCATGGGACACATACAGTGATGTTGGGTGTTATTGATTTTTGGCTGATCGTGGTTTAAGGGGTCGTGTAGAGTGGTATGTGGTTGATAGTTGATTGTGCAGTAGAGGTCGTATGAGGTAATGGTTTTGTGATGGTTAGCTAAACAGTTGATGGTTATCACTGTTCGTGGATGAGACTCTGGTTGAATGATTGGTTGACAGCGTTACATCGTTACAGGACACGTTTTGAGACAATGAGTGACTGGCCTGACTAATAAGGTGCATGAGATGATGTTTTGAGTGCTTGAGGATACATGGACGCAGATGTATCTCAGTGAGGTTTAGATGGGCTATGATGCTATGGTGGCTATGCGAAGGTGGGTGACATGTTGACTCCAAGGACAAAATTTCTTGAGATATGTGTGTAGGATGATTGGCTTGACGATCATAGGGCAAGTGTGATATGAGATGAGGGTGTAGGGTGGACTGATAGTCGATCATAGTACGTGAGTGTGTGAAACTAGCGTCTGGTAGTTGACTGGTAGATTGTGGTACATGATCCTGGTGTGGCTTTGTAAGCTAAGAGCTTCAAGAAATAATCACATCTAAAGAGTATCTGAACCTTTCGTTTTAAGGTTGCTGATTGAAAGTAGGAGTTACGTTGCACTATACTACATCCAGTTACAGATGATTAAGAAATATGGTAACGAAAATATAATACAGAATACAAATTACGTATGTTATAGAGATACCCTAGTCAAGAAGACATCCAGCGTGTGGTAAACAGAACACGAAAAGCTAAGAAGAAAGAAAAGAAAAACAAAAACACATACACAAAAAAAGAGAAAAGGAGACGTCCCTTTTAAAGTATCGCTTTCCTATTACAAGAGGGTCTGATCCCCTTCGATCTGGGTTTCCAATAATAAGCTGGGTCGACGTCAAAACATGTGATCCCCCGCTCGTATGTGCGCGAGACCCTAATACTTTATATGCTCCTCCCGGACCTGGCCTTACACACAACGCTGAGCTCATCCCTGGTTAGTTATATAATGACGGCCGTGTGTTTGTATGGGTGTGTTATTTACCCATTAGGCCATGACCTTTAAGAATTCCTTTTTAGGAATGTATAAGCGGAGCAACAGTGTTTCCAGTGGGAGTATAGAGAACCGACATCCCTTTTGGAACCTGCCAATCCGGTGCAGTTGATCACGAACATCAACACACTGACAAAGTTAAGGAGGACTTTAGTCTGTGGTCGGACTGAAAATAGCCACAGGCACTACTAGAAATGTTAGAGAGTTGCAGTGGACTGGAAATAGCTATAAGCCAATATACACTTTTTTCGTAAATAGTGAGGCTGTAATCGGACTGGCATTTTATACATTGGACATGCAGTGTATCAGGGAGTGGATGGTTGTCAAGGACTGATGTAGCACTGGTAACATCAGACGCTGGTTTGGCAGTGTTTATTGGCTGGTTATCGAAGTGAGCAGCCTAGTGGGTTGGTGTAGCTTAGTGAGAGCAGCTACCAAAGTACTGGTGAAAAGCATTCAGCGAGCGGGAAAAAGGAGGGTGTTAGTTCAAGGATGTGTTTGAGGGTAGAGGTTTGAGAATAGTTTGAGAGTAATCATAGTGGTCTGAATAGAATTAAGAAGTGGACGAAATCATGAAGTATCCAGAAGAAAGCTTAGAATAACTTGTTAACAAAGTGGTAACGGCACATCAACATACGGTTAAGGAGTGGCTGGGAATAACTAGATGAATATAGAAGTATTTCTAGCACGTATAGATATAATGAAAGATTGGTGGCTGTTAAGCTAAATGATAAATAACCACGACACACTAGTAATTGGCTACGACGTTGGAGAGTATTCAAGATTCACGAGTTGTGGTGTTTAGATGTACACAGAGTGATGTAGAAATAAGGGGAGAAATGCCCGGGGAACAGTGTAGCTGACACGGGAGCTGTCACCAGGATATAGAGGTGGCAAATGGTAGCCGGGGGCCCGGTTTTACAGGTATTGAGTGAGACGTCATTTACCAAGCTTACTGCCGCAGCTCCGGCGAGGAAATACGTTTTCTGGATTCTTTTCCCGATCTTCTTTTTCTTTTCAGAATAAGAGGAAGAGAGGTGACCAGGACTGGCAGGAGAGCTGGACCTGGAAGGTGACGAGATCTGGAAGGAGAGGTAGACCTGGAGGGTGAACAGGAATAAAGAGAGGGAGATGGACCTGGGGAATGACTAGGATTGGTAGGAAAGATAGACGTGGGACGTGACTAGGATTGGAGAGAGAGAGAGATGGACCTGGAAGGAGACTTAAGAATGGAAAAGAAATAAAGTCTGGGAAAACTGATTAAGGAAGGGGGAGAGAACTAGATCTAAAAAGAGAAATGCAATAGAAGGATGGTAAGGTTTTGAAAGACAGGTGGGGGTCTGAATGTCTAGAACAGGGAAGAACAGTCCTAATTGAAGGGATAGTCGACTAGAGATGGATGTCAGGACTGGTGGGATAGGAAGATCTGGAATAGCAGCCAGCAGGTGTGTTGAACTGAGTGTCTGATGTGAATATATACTTCAGGGACGGGTGTATTATGAGGTCTGGGAAGTTTGTAGGAAATGGTAAGAGAGTGCAGCCTGAAAGGAAGCAAACGTGAATAAAACATAAGGCTTCGTGTACTCTGGCCTCTAGAAGGAAGTTCGATACTGTATAAAAGTCAGATACGAGGGAAGAGCCAGGTGTGGGAGGGAATTCACACCTGAGACGAACATATAGCCTGGCTGGAGAGTCATAGGTGGAAAGAGTGAGTAAAGACCTGACTGGAAAGTTAAACACACCAGTATATAATACCCGGAGGGAAGATTAGACTCGAAGGATGAGTTCAAAACACAAGAAAACTCAGACCAGAGATAATGTCGGGAGACTTAGACGTCAGGTAGAAGGGAACATATCTTTAACGATAACTCACATTACGTATGACATAAAGACACAGTTGCCTATATGTCATCAGTCACACCGAAGCTATAGCTTAAAGAGGGAAACATATACCAGCGAGACATATACGCAGCCACAGACACCCCCTGCGTCTCGGGATAAGACTGTGATTCAAGAGGTTTACGCATCAGTAAATAAACCTCCTTTTATATCCAGCTCTGACGGAGGCCTGAGACATGAAGCAAAAGTTTCGTCTCGCTAACTGTGACATCTGGAGCTTCTTCTTCACCAGCACTTGACTCGAGCTCACGATCCCTCCAGACATGTGAGGATATTCTCAGCTGGTATTAGTTTGTCTTAGTTTATTGGACACGTTCATGGGGAAGTAGGAGACGGGAGGGAGTGGTGTGGAAGAGACGTAAAGGGGGAATAGGTGATAGTAGGATGAGAAGGGACTGAGAAAAGATGAAGATGAAGAGAGAGGGAAAGGAGTTATAGGGAAAGTTTACGAGATGTTCCGCTTGAAGTATGAATGAGGATTAGATGATGGAGTGAAGATAGAAAGAAGAGTGGTGATACAAGGATGGCAGAAGGAAGGGTGTGTGAAGGACAGGATGCGAGAAAAGGGTGAGGGGTATGGATGGTAAAAGAAATGATGGGTAGAACGTTGGCTAAGTAAGGAAGAAAGTGTATGGAAGGGAGAGGATAAATCCTATTTGCTGGAGCAACCTTCACGGAGCAAAATCCCTGGAAAGTTTTTAATCCGTGCATAAGAGTGGCGAATCTTGCTGGTGTGTGTGAGAGGGAGGGAAGGTGTGGGTGTCAGACGCTGACGTTGCTGACGACGGCCGGCCGACCGACCGCCCCGGCAACACCTGCTGCTACCAGAGGAAAGTGGCGTCAGCCGCTGAAGCTAAAGAAAGAAAATGAAATAAAAGAAAAAGACCAGATGTAAAAACCTTGTTTTCCTCCAGTCTTATACTTGCTTGGAGGACGCGTCACAAAGCTTTCCAGTAAAGTGCCAAAGTATTCTTTCAGTCTCCCGTGTTTCCTGGAGATATTGGACATAACATTTAGACCAACATCTGGTGACTGCTCTCAGGAAATCTTGACCTCCCACACTGAGCCTGGCTCGTGTTCTGATACACGTTGTCACCCGTTGCTAAGCCTTGCCTGTCGCTATGAAACACAATTATACATTTTCGTCTAAGTAATATTTCTTTCCCCTTCGAGATTTCTACGAAACAAGTTATTGAAGGACATAAAGAAATATATATATATATATAGCATATGTTTGTGCTCAAATGGAGAGCTTTGAAAAGCTATTTTCCTTTTTTTTCTCAAACGTCAGGAAAAATGTTGCGGCTGTGAAATATCCTATTATTTAAGTTCTACTGAGGTGCAGTGGAGGACGATCGGGATGAGTGGAGGATAGAACCAGAGATCGGGGGAGCGTGAGGAGAGACGAGGACCAGGGGAGCGTGAGGATAGTCCAGGGTTGGGGGGCGTGAGGAAAGACGAGGACTAAGGGAACGTGAGGACATAGCCGCTGGTCTCACAAGGCTCAAAAAATCCAGTAATGAACAGACAAAGGAATGAGTCTACTTTAAAACGCGTGTGTTCCCAAAAACGTGCATCTAAAGACACACACACACACACACACACACACACACACACACACACACATATGAGAGACTGTAAGTTCTCTCCAGTGGCTCAGGGCAACTCACTCCCTATAAGGACCTACCCACACCACATCCTGACTCATTCCCTCCCAGGACACACTCTCCTCCCAAGGACGACCCAAGAACTGAGTACGATCAGCCCCGTGTGAGGACGCTGTGAGGACGCCCTATAACCATTATTCACTCTAATGCCTCATGGACGGCTGGGTCTCTGTAGGGACTCCCTGTCTTACTGCACATTAAGACATCAATGTGTTCTAGAACGACTCACTGTCTCCCTGTGGACGTCTGGTCTCAGGGTGACCTATTTCCCAGGTGTGATGCTTCACGAACAAGGAGTGTCTCATTCGCTCTGAGAACACTTGCAGCTGTGATAAAACTATAATGAACAGGTTTTCTCCGCCTTAGATGGATTAATTTTCTGAGACGTTAACCTCTGCGTCTGGCCTCAGGGCATGGTAATGCCATGCCAGTAAGGTCTTGAAGGCTGTAACTCCCTGGATAAAATCCTGTCGGGTGATACTTAGAGTGCGTGCTGGTATATCGCAAATCAGAACCACCGAGGCTTTTGTCTTCTCATTTTCTTTGAAAGTCTTGAGGAGGTTTTTCCCCTTAACAAGGTCTGTCGTAGACGAGGAGAGGGAACTTAAAGTTGATGCTTAGGAAGAGAAAAGCATTAAAAGATACGAAATGAAAACGAACTAAGGAAATAAAGCACTGGAAAAGAAAAATCAATAAAATCTTTAATAAACGTCAGGATAACAGATATATAAATAAAACCCTGCGAGGTTGCAATAAACTCAGTTTTGACAATATAACATACAACCAGGAGGTCGGTTTATGCTCATAAGTCGTCATGCCTTACAAACCACACATATCACAACATCCCTGAGCACAGACACAGTACATCTGTGTCACAAAAAAGGAAAAAAAAAAAGCCTTCAGAGATCCCCATCTCTCCCACTCATCTCCATTCTACCCTAACCCTACCGTGATAATTTCTTTATTCCATTCTTGACCTCTACGATATACCACACGATCCTGATCACATATACAGTACCACTTCTATCTACAGGCCGTCTCCATACAGTACTGTAGAGTCATGATATGACCAGATCT
Source organism: Panulirus laevicauda (assembly GCA_032273605.1). Classification (NCBI taxonomy): domain Eukaryota; kingdom Metazoa; phylum Arthropoda; class Malacostraca; order Decapoda; family Palinuridae; genus Panulirus; species Panulirus laevicauda. The sequence continues at coordinate 3,251 of JAUTXX010281989.1, read as the reverse complement.
AAAGGAGGAATCTCGTATAGTATCTTCTGATGGACTAAACAAGAAAAGTTTTTCTTGAATGTATAATTTTTTATTCGTCAGTGTCGCCCTGTGCACCAGCTGTTACCTAATGTCGTGTCTTTGGCCTATAACTGGGCCAGGTTGATAGAGCTTCTTCGTTCACTCCTCCTTCATCATTTTAAAGTATAGAGGGACAGAATGATGGATGCGTTATGGAGTGGAGGGCCCAATACCTAGCCTAGTTTAACGCCATCCATCGCCTCTCCTTCATTGCCTTGTAAGCCTCGGATCTCGCGTGCTCGTCCAGAAGGACGTGCCTCACTTAATAAACTTATAAAAGGCCTCACTTTATCTAAAGTGTTACACCGTGACTTATAAAACTTCGGCCATTACTTGCGACGCCAAGTTGAATCGGATGTTATTACCCTTGTAAGACTGTTAGTTCGTGGGAGCGTTGTTGCGGCAACTCACAAGTTCTCAAGTTAACTGGAAAAGTCTGAGGTATATTCTGCAGATAGATAGATAGATGGATAGATAGATAGATGGATAGATAGATAGATAGATAGATGGATAGATAGATAGACAGATAAACTTGATTTGGCATGCCGATGCGTGAATTCATACCGAAGAAACACCGGTAAGCAATTATATCCAAAGATGTACATTCCAATTTTTTGGATATACACATCAAGAAATAACTCCCTTGCTACCCAAGAAGATATTGTCATATACTTGCAGATAAGGCTATCAAATACCACCACGTATGGCATTGAGGTTGAATAAACCTGCAGATACCCTCGAACTTTGGCAGATAAGGTTGTATACACAAGCAGATACCGTCACATTGTAGCAAATGATGTTTGCACCAGCATACATGTTCACATCTGACAGATAAGAATATGTACATTAACAGCTTCCTGCAGACACCGGTAGATAAGGATATATGTACCAATAGATAACGTCAGATATTGGCATGTAAACAGCAGCAGATAAAGTCACATACTGGCAGACAAGGATTAATCACCAGCAGATAATATCACATTCTGGGAGACGAGTATATACAGCAGTATAGATACCAACATTTACATGCAAATATAGATATATGCAACAGCTGATACCGGAAGGATATCGAACGATCTGAGGTGCTTCGGGTGGTCACGGTGGTAGCACGGGTAAGCAAGCCACGATATGTTGGGAGTCCACATTAGGTCAACACGACAGAAGATGCTAAAAGAATGGGGGAGGAGGTCAGGTTGCTCTGAGAGATAAATGTGTAGAGCTCAGGTGCCATGTGAGAGATGGAGGGCGGGGACATTGCTGTAAAGGAGGTGAGAGTATTGAGAAAGATGAGGGTGTTAGGTAAGCATATTGTGCCAATGAGGGTTAAAGAGAGACCTTGAGTCAGGAGTGGTATAGAAAAAGCAGAAGTCAGGGTTCCACAGAAGTTCAAAAGTTTCTGAAGAAGTTAGAGCACCAAGGCACTCCCTGGCTACACTGGTTATATTATAGTTCCTGTACAAAGTTTCCTAGCTACAGTAGCTTTATTCTTCCTCCTGAGAATTCCCTGGCCACACTGGTTCAGGTTCTTCTATACCTGGCTCCCTGGCTCGGTCACACTGGCTGTAACCCTATCTCATTATACAGTATCTATTCTGTTACACATGTTTTCTGTGAGTTGCCGGTCTATGTGTGTCATGGCTCAATGAAGTTGGAGTTTGTCTCTTGTATTTTCATGAGGTTTGAGCGTGAAATAGGAACATAAGGATGCAGTAAGGAAAGAACAGTATTTCATTGGAAGATATCAAGACCAGGAGAGAGCAGCAATAATTATGGTAATCACTCCCCTCTGACAACAACAGGGAACTGGTAAACATCACGATCTCTTCTCTCTTTCCCTCTCTCCTACCTTATTGGTTCATTAGCCTATTTCATCTTCCTTCTGGCACCTCATCCCTACTATTCTGTTCTATTTCTTCCGTCATACTTACCCCATCTTAACTCATCCCTTCCCCTCACCTCGCCATTCTTCTCCCAGTTTAAGTAAAGTGGACGGTCCTGCACTCAGGTCCACAACAAATTTAAGAAAATGTGTTCTACCCGCCCTTCGGCCGTAAATGGGTAAATAATTTGTTCAGCTGATAGGGAAGCCAAAAGAAAGGGATAAATGTTGCTTTATCTTTACGAGAGAGAGGACAAGGTTGGAGAAAACAAGTATTTTCCCGCCTTCTCAGGTGTTCCCTCTGCCTGATCTGGGGGACACTGGGGTGCAGTAGAAACAGATAACAGATCAGGGGAACAATGGTGTTCAGCTGAACCCTTTGTCAGATCCAAGGGAACACTGGGATTTAGCTGTCTATCTACCATATCCAAGGGACACTAGAATTCAGCTGGCCCGTCTGCAAGAGCCAGGGAACACTGGAGTCCAGCTGATGTGTCTGCCAGATCCAGGAGACGCTGGATTTTTGCTGGCACGTTTGCTAGTTCCAGGGGACACTTAGTTCAACTGGCCGATCTACTAGATATAGGAGGTACTGGGATTCAACCGGCCCATCCAGCAGATCTAGGGGACACTGAGAATCATCTGGCCCGTCTAACATAACCAAAGGACACTGATGTTCATCTGGCCCGTCTAACAGATCCAGGGAACATGGGTGCAGCTGGCCGATCTACCAGATGCAAGGTACACTGAGGTTCAGTTGGTCCGTCTACCAGTACCAGGGTACACCGAGGTTCAGCTGGTCCTTCTACCACATCCAAGGTATACAGGTTCAGCTGGCTTGTCTACCAAATCAAGTGGTCTTAGTTTTAGCTGGCCGGTTTTCCAGATCCAGAGGAAATTGAGGTTCGCGGCCGCTACCTCATTAGCATATAACAAATTACTACCACCTTTATGGCCATAACACCAGGATGATAAGTCGGCGCCCCCACTGCCTCGCTTAGATGTAAGACGTTAACAGTTACTGAAGACGCTACCGCCCTGCTCACTATGTTAGAGGACTGATAACTCCCTGGTGTCCTGAAGATAGCAAGACAAAACACGACTCCGATAGGTTCACTGAAAATGCACAACAGTAGGATAACAGCACGAGTACCTGACTACTTCTTATGAAAAACTCTCGAAAAGATCTTTGAGGAGGGGATGGCTACTTCGGAGGTGTGGGAGGTGAGGAGAGATAATGGAAGAAAGTAAAGTAGGAGGAAGTGGAGATTTAGAGAGGTGTGGCATGGGAGGCAGAGATGACTAAAGTGAG
>JAUTXX010281878.1:0-14060 GCA_032273605.1 Panulirus laevicauda | reverse complement strand
CCTTTTAGTCGCCTTCTACGACACGCAGGGAATACGTGGGGAGTATTCTTTCTCCCCTATCCCCAGGGATATATATACATATATACATATATATATATATATATCTTTCCTGAGCTGATCAACCCTTAAGTAAGTTGGATGAACAGCTGGGGTTGACTGTGAACCAACTGCCACAACCAGGATTTAGACCTATGCGCTTAACCCTGGGCAGTCAGGAACGCTAACCACCACATCAAGGAGGTTTTACTAGCAGTACAGTCATATCAGACAACTACTTCAATTAGCAGGCTACCTTGGACCTCATCTGGGAAATCTCAAAATGTATTTTTCAAGAAACTTCCTGTTGACATTCTTCCCCTTAAATAACTACCTCTTACATTGTGTTGCTACAGTATAGACAAGACATATGGGCCTCACATCCTAAAGATGTATGCCTTCGAGCTAGAATAAGCTTTACCCATTTTGTCTGTCTAAAACCTCAAATATTTCCTTTTTCTTGAAAAGCACACTTGGTTCGTCCCATCCGTGTGAAAAGAGACCACTCCAACCCTCATAATTATCACCTTATTGCTCTCACTTCTGCTATCTCAAGAGTTTTTTAACTTCTTCACTTGTTTTCTTAAAAAGGTAGAATCTCATTCCTTTCTTTCCAGTCTCCAGCACATATTTTACTATACAGTGCTAGAATGTCATACCCTTCTTTCTGATCTTCATTATAGTTTTCATTTTCCAGTATTAGGTTTACTGGTGGTCCTCTCCTGTGTGATCCACCGTTTGTCTTCCTCTCTTAGGGACTTTTGATAGATCATTTGTCGTAGCCCCTTGACATCTTTGAATCATTGACAGGCTATGGCACAAGTCTACTTACTAAGTTTTTTCTTTCAGCATTTATGCTTCTGTGTTTTATGACACCAAGGTTTCTTTTCCTACCTTTAGATGCATTAACATGCTGTTTTCAGTGCAAGGTCTGCCAGTTACCTCTCCTATGTGACCCACCATTGGTCCCCCTTGCTATGGTGAAATTTCTGTCATATGACAGCATTTGATGTCTCCAAAGCACTGACAGTCCATGCCATAAGTCTTTGCTTGCTGAACTTCCCTCCTTAAGCTTTTCTGCTCCTCTCTGTTCTCTGAGCCAAAGTTTTCATTCTAATCCTTTCTTTATGGGAGATTTTGATGAAGAATCATCATTGTCTTCTAGTTTTCTATCTTATCTCCTACCCTCTTTCTTTCTTCAACCTCCAGAACTTTTCACTCTTAAGCCATCATTTCCACTCTACACTATTCAGCTTACTTTCCCACTACTCCTTACTTTGATGCTTATCTTTTTATTTGCACTGAACATATTTCTTCTCATGATTCAGACATGTTCAACATCATGTAGTTGGTAAACAGTAACCTAGTTCAGTTCTAGGTCTCATTCATTTCTTGCTTTCCAATTTCAGAATGTGTCAAAACAGCCTTGCAATGACATAAACATGTTGAACATAACCAGGTTTTCCATTCTATCTTGGAAACTAACATAATCATCACAAAATTTGCTTCCCAAAAGCCTAGAGGTTTTTTATAGGTGCTGCAATGATTCCTTCTGCAAGCAGCAATTCCAAATTTATTGGGGCCACATTTACCCACATATGGAGCACTGATACTGTATGGAGTATATGTGGGGTGGATAATTTTACATCTCTGCCTTAGCCACAGTGAAATCAAAAGCCTTCCACCTCATTAACTCCTGCTATCACATCTCTTCAACCTTTCCCTTTTCTCCATTGTAGTGTTGCTTCCTTCCAACTGTCCTATCGTTATTCTTTCAGTCGCTGGTCTCATGAACTGTTTTCTTGCATCCCAGGCTCCACAGCATGCTTTTAGTTGCTTCTTCCCATAGCTTATGTTTGAAGGCCAGCCACGCAATTATTGATTATAAGGAAACCTTTTCTTGTGTAATGAAGCAACAGGATTCTCCTCAGTTGTTTGTCTTTCTTCTTATGATCTTTTAAAAGTTGGGTCTACGTACACCTAATCTGCTCAGTAATCCATTTTTTATTCTTTTCTTGTGATACATATTATTTTACCTTTCATCAGAGATGGCCTATGCCATGTTATCTGCAATAAACAAAAAAAGAATCTCTGCCATTTGGACATGTCCCTCACAAGCAACATTGATCTTAGGATGGACCATTTCCTTTCCTTTTTCATGACAGCTATGCTCTGCAGGGCCTACGTAGGCCTCATTTGGGAAGTTCACAGCCCAGTGTACCATCATTGCTCTTACACATAATGAAAACTTTACCATCCCCTGGACAATCCTTTGGTTGAACATGTAGTTAGCAGGAACTCATTTCATCCAGCAACACTAACTCAAGCTTCACCAGGCCTTCTTGAGTCCCATATACAGATGTTATATCCTTAACTACTTTTAAGTTCTGCTTTGTCTGTCAATTAACATATATATCCCATTCCATCTCAGAATGAATTTCTGTGATACCATCCACTACCCATGTTTTTCAGCCTTCCCCAAGTTTGGTGGTGCTGAAAAAAAAACTTTCAGTCTCGCCTGATGCTCTCCAAAATTTCATACTGCTGAATGACCCTAAGGTCATGCCTAAAATTCATAGACCTTTCCTTCTTAATGAGTCCTTTGTCATATGGAGTCCTCTTTGTCAAAAGGCACCAGATAACCTTTCACAACTGTCATTCTCACCTTCTTGTAGCTTCCCGCTGAGATTCTGGTGCCACTGAACACAACACCTGGTGTTATGTATCACCAGTTAGTGATACATCTTGTTTTTGTTTGTGTGTCATCCTTAACAAGTCTTGCTCTACTGCATTTTTGGTCTGCTGTTACACTAACACTGTGTTTTTGAGTCCAGAGCTCAGTGTTATAATGTTCAGATCCATTCAAAAAGAATAATGTTTTTACATGCCTACCAAGTACTTTGCCACTTTCATGTCATTCCGTAAAGCTTACAAAATTTTCCTCAGCAGTTGTTCTTTGTTTACTGGAAAAAGCTCAGTAATAGGTGGAACTGTATTATAGCTTCTTAAGATAGTCAGTCTCACCATCATCAGCTAGCCTAACATGGCTGGGTTTGCTTTTAGAGGTAAACAACATAACAGGATCACAACTCATCAAAGATGTGGGAGTTTGCTTTTTCATATTAGTGGAAGAAATCTTGAGCTCTATTTTAGGGCTTTATGAAATAAGTAGACTACTTAGATCTGGGAAAGTTGCTTTAAGGCTCTTATCACCACAGTCTCTGAACCTTTTCTTGTTCTACTATTTCTTGCTCTTCATTATCCCATTAATGACTGTGTTTCGTCTCTTTCTTAGGTTGCTGTCAATTGCATTCCTATTTCAAGTCTCCTCTCATAGTCCTTCCTTTGATATGCCTTTTTCTCTTCCTCACATGACTTCTCTCCTAAGCATGCTTTTCTATCCCTTACTTAATTATGTCCCATCTTTCAGCCCCCTGTTCCTTATGTTTCTCTTCTCAATAGTTTTTCAGGCGTACTCTCACGTTGCCTCAGGGCTCCCTCCTTCAGCCATGTTTTATGGGGCCAAGATATCTGTGTTGTAACATGTTATACAGTAATGTATTAAGGCTACCTCACAGTGCTAAGGGCAGTTTGTTGCATGAATTCTATAGCACCTGCTTATCACAAAAATATAGCAGCTGAAGAGGAGCCTTTTGGTCTGATTCCCTCCAACTTCATGCATACAGCTGGGAACATGTCTTTGATGGAACTCATTGTATCCCAGAGATAACAAACCAGCCTTGTATAAGCTTTAGTTTTTACATTGCTTGTTAGTTTTGAATTATACAAATTTTTGCTAACTCTTAGGCATGAATTACAAGTAGCTAGCTGGCACACATCATAACTTACCTCTATACACTAATATTCCATACCATAAAATATATTAGTACATGTTTTGTTAGAATGAAAAATAAAGGAGGGTAGTTGGCTCTGGTTGGCATACTTAAAAACTTTCATCATTATACATAGAATATGTAAATTTTGAATGCATATCTTAAGAGGAAAGAGTAAATAGAAAGGAATAAGGAAAGAATGTCATTATTTAGATAAGTATATTAACACAGTTAAACCACCATAATAATGCTTGTTATTGAACAAGTATTGGCATGTTGTGATATTGTAGCAAGACTAGGAGGCAGCAGGTATTGTAAATGGCCAAGGTTGCTGTACAAGTGATAATAATATCTTGTTTTAGGGATGATGAAGGAAAGTTACGTGTGTTCAGCGTTAAGGTTGCTCTCGCCACACTGTGTAGTAGCAAACCTCTGGATAAGCTCAGGTGTAAGTACTTAAGTCTGTTGAGTTTATGGTCAGTAGACTGTAGCTGTATAGCATTTATGATATAGTATGTGAACATATATTTTACAATTTGTTTAAGTATTAGAGTGAGTTTAAGTATTTGTACAAAGTATGTGAACTGGTATTTTACAATTTGTTTAAGTATGAGAGTGAGTTTAAGTATTTGAACAAAAACAATGGACTGTCCTACGGTGAGAGAAATACTGTCTGTGTTTATGTCTCCCTGATGATCCTTTTCCAACAAAAGTGATTTGTGTGCAATATTTTTCAAGTCATATTATTGATTTAAAGTCAGAGGCTTATGAGATATGCCTTCATTGCTTCCTAAAGGAATCTAAGTGTTGTTTAAACTTTCCAACAAATACAGCAGCTGCTTTATTGAAATAAGTAATTGTGAATCATACACTGACCTTGCAAAAACCAAAGGAAAAAGGTATCTACTTAGCAAAGAGATTCTTGTTAACAGTCCTGAGATAGAAACGGTGGAATCATAAGAGAGACAGTAAGAAACTAAAAAAAAGTTGTTAGGTGACCAAGAGGAACAAGGTTAAGTAACTCACTGGTGGGTGATTTTGATAATAGATAAAATGTATAAAGCATAGGGATGCAATTATGTATGAAGCAAATGAAGTATGCTGGTTGAAAAAGAGAAATGAGAAATGGGTATATGATCCCATTTAGCAAAAAAATTAAGTTTGAGGTATGGCGTTATAGGGGATGCAGAGTTAGGTCAAGAAGAAATGTGAGAATGGGAAAGGGACTGCCAAAATAGGTAAGAAATAGAAAAGAAGAGAATGCATGAGGAAATGCAGATGAATCTGGATGTGGTTTTAAGTGAAAATTTAAAGGATGTTTCAGACTTTAAGGAAAGACTTAAGAAAGGAAATAAGACATATGAAGAAAAGAGGATCTCAATGTTATTTAGGATCAGAATGTAGTCAAATAAGAGAGAAAAGGAATATTTTTGAAGATTGGTGAATGTCAGAGATGCAAGTAAGGCATATTCATTGGCATTGATTATGAGAGATAAAGCTGTACTTTTATTTTTCAAATTATTTAAGTTTTTCCAAGGGGAAAAGATGATGGAAAATGACGAAGAAAAGTAAGCTTCGATTTTTTTTATAGAAACTCTGAAAGTGCTCTATGAAGTAAAATCACACATATAGATCAGTTTCAGCACTTGGTCTCTTCCACTCTGCCAGCTGTTGCCACAAGTTGCCACAATGGACCAAGATAATTTAGCAGTTTTTATGTAGTCTCTGCATGGAGTTTCTATTCCTTTAAAGTCTCATTTCTCTTGAGATTTTTTTCAGGATTGTGGTACAACCTTGGTAGAAACAAGAGGCTTCAAAATGTTTATTTCTTATCAACAGACAGAACTCAGTATCTTTGAGAGCATTTGATTGTTAAGGAGTTAAGACATCATTCTGTCATTATGAACTCCTTTCCCACTTTTTAAAAGGTGAATCAGGTATGCACAGCCTCTGGAATTATTCATGTGCATCCTCAAACCATGCTGAAATGGGAGACTTCCACATAACATAGCTTCTACTTATTTTTTCTCTTAGTTTACCAACTTTATTTATCAGGTGGGACTAATGTCTCTGTACTACCTTTGTACATAAATGCTTCCATTGTATATGACTCCAAACCATTCCTCCAACATCATCTGAAATGTCCCAAGCTCTAATCAAATTTTATTGTATTACCCCATATCTTTTCCATTCTGCCTTTCATATTTGAACCTTTTTGACTGATCAGTCATCTGCATTACCATTTCAAATGATTGATCATCTGCCTTACCTTCTTGAATGACCAATCATCTGCCGTACTTTCTACATGACAAAATCTTCATAAATAACATTCATCCATTTGCCTTCCTAATGATTTCACCATAAAACATATCCCTCTCTTCCTGGAAACTGCCATTGAATCAATAATTGTATTAGCACTTGCAAGTTTTTTTCTGTTAGTTCTCTCTGTATATTTTCTTTTTCTTTCAGTTACAACTTTATTACTGTCCGAGTTTAAGTTCAAATAGTCAGTAGGAACATAGGTTGGAGCCTTTGCAAATACTGTGCTGGACTTGCCCTCTGCCTATGGCCTGTTAAAGTTGAAGCACTAGAGGCTAAGAAGTGGCTCTGGAGTTCACTGATTATGGAGACTCCATTGCTGTCGCCACCCCCTTGAGGAAGTTCCAGAAGGGAACAGGCTTCACAGATATAGATGTGGACTGAGATTTCTGCTTTACTATTGAGTGAGATTTTACATTATTTCATCAGTTAATTCTTGTTTCTTCGGCCACTGCTCTGAAACATTGAAAATTATCAGCTGTTTTCGCTTGGGAGAGACCAGGAAGTGATGAAGGAAAGATGGAGTGAAAGAGCCTCTTGGGTATCAGGAGGGTAAGAGGCATGCATATGAAAGAGTGAACTGGATTGATGTGTTATATGTGGTGCAACTTGCTGTAAGTAAACTGAACCAGTTCATATGAGCCATGGAAACACTCACACCACATATTGTTCTCAAACATATCATTTCCACTGCATCCACCTTCCTCTACATATTCTCATCTATAGCCCATGCCTGATGTCAATGCACATAGCTAGGACTACTGTACCTTCAAATGTACCCAGTTTTTGCTTTCCCAGTTAACTGCATCTCTTTCCACACATACCTCAATCTACCAGAACCAGCATTTACCTCTGTTACTTCTCTATTCATAAACAAATTCAACAACCATGCTGCAGACCCATCTGTATCTGGATCCTCTCACTCTTCTATCTACATACTTTCTCCCACGGACCCACCTTCACCTGGAATAATTCACTCTCCTCCGTACCTGTTCACCACACACATTCTTTTCAGTCTTGATGAAAACTTCTCACTGCTATTCGTTGCTTTCCTCCCACATCATGTGTTCACACGGCCTTCCACAAGGCATCCTTCTCAGCTCTGCCATCAGCTTTCTGATTCACCCATCCTCAACCACTCCTTAAACCACATGTTTCCTCCCCTATCTGATGCTCTGTACATGCTTTCACCCTCTCAATCACCACATTCCCATACTAGTACTACTTACATCTGTAGTTTAAACACTCACCTTTATTCCCTTGCCTTTATACGTTGGCTATATATATGTATTCTGCCAATCCGCAAACACCTCACCATGATCCATGAATAACTTTAAAAGTGTAACAGATCACCACCACATTCACCCCCTTTCTTAAGGAATCCAACTGCAGTATTATACTCTCCAGCCTCCTTGTCACTTTTCATATTATGGAATGCTTTCAACATCTCTTCTGTCTTCATTAAACCACTTTCTGTAACTGTTTTTTCACATACCTTCCTGACCCAAACACCTTACATCCCCCATCCTATCATGAAACACATTCTGCACTCCCCCTCATCTCATCACTACCTGTTATCACACCTATTTGATCTCTACCAATGATCCTATTGATTCTCTTGTTTTTACCACACTAGTAACCTCCTTCCAAAACATATTATTTTCCATGAAGTTTACTGATACTCCCTCACCCCAACAATTATTTTTGTACCATCAAATTTTGATGAAAGTGAGTACAGTCTCATTGAGGTAATTTTCACTCCAAAGGAGTCCACAGTTTCCCTGCTACTAGAAGTAATACAACCTTGAAGCTGCAGGAGCCCCATCAGAGAAAGCAGTCCTAGCACTAAATGATATTGGTAATTGTAGTGAGTAGATACTGTATAAATACATATGTGTTATTTGAATGTATCTGGACACTAATATGCTTTTGAATATATAGTAACCTCTAATTTTTAACAGATGTATTCTCACAAATATCTGATGGCAATGGGCACCTCTCTCTCAGTCGCTTTTCTGAGTACCTGAAGGAAGTCCTCGCACTACCAGCTGCAGTTTTTGAATCCCCAAGTTTCTCATACTCAGAAAATTTAGTTACTCAGATTTTTGATGGAGTAAGTTATTGATTTGATTTCCGCTTTTTGCTCAATTAGAATAATAGCTTTTGATGATTCCAAATTTATGTTACTATATGATTCTTGAAAGTTTATTGATTTGCCTGAACCATCAAGTTTTTTTAATATTTTGTTTCTCATTGTGTATATAGAAATTGGTGTCTTAATTAGTTTTACTTCTTATAGCATGAACAAAAGATGGTGATTTTACTAATATTGCAGTCAAGCCAAAAGTCAAATAACTTTGCAATAGTTTTAGGATTTGTTGTTTTGTTTGTTGCTGATGCAGTAAAAGCTGTATATATGTTTTACATCTTCTGTTTCATCAGCTAATGCCCTAGGAAGTAATGCTATGAAAAAGCTTAAAACAAGCCAGGCAGCCAAATGCCTATTTATGAATTAGATTCAGTTGATTATAAAACCTATATTTAGCTTTTACAGTCAACTTTTGACCTAAATTGATGAACCCTCCAGTCATTTCCCTTTGAACCACTAGCTTTTGTTAGAGTCTTATGCTTAGCAACAGCTGCTCATCATTCTGAGTGCACTAAAACTTGAATAGCTGCTGTTGTCGATTTTTTATATGATAAATGGTTGCTCGAACATTATTCTTTTCTCTCAGTGAATCAGTATTCTTCTCATGTTTTCCTATTGTTTACAAATGACTGCTTCCTGTTGCAGTTTGAATACAACTTGTTTACAGTTCACCTCTTTGCTAGAAGGATTGTATTTTGGTATCATGCTAGAATTAGCTGCCATAGGTGCTAAATTTGGAAAATATACGTACAGAATAAAGTCTGCATACTGCATTTAGCCACATCCATTACTCATCAATTAGCACTGTTATGCACACTTTTCCTGGTATACTAAACAGACTTATTCCCCTGTAATTGCTCCATACATTCTTTACATCTTTTCCTTTGAATAAATGAGCAGTAATAACCTTTACCTAAGCCTCATGCACAACCTTCTGTTTCCATGCTCATTTACATATCAGATGCATTCACCCCATACTTGAACATTTCAGCTATAATCCCATCCATTCTAGGTACCTTTCCTACCTTCAACCTCATTATCGCCCTTTTGCAAAGGAGAAACTAGCTAAAAGAGTGGGAGCATGGGTTTGTAGAAAAGAAATCATGTATAATGAATGACAGAATGAACTAAGTGTAAGCAAATATTTGATGATTCAAATTATGTTATAATCAAACTTTTATACAGACTACATCAGTAAATGTTTCAAAAGTAGCCTTGACATTAAATGGTGTGTAAATGGTCAGCCATTGTAATTTTTTGTGTAGAATTTTGAATGTATGAAGTTGTTTAGAATGCTGGAAAGCATACTTGATTAGAACAGAAGAGTGATGACTGGATTGATTTTGTGTTCATAGGCTGCCAGGAGGCATTTAAAACCATCCCACACAGAAAACTGATAAAAAGAAATGCTGGTTTTTAGGCAGGCATTAGGGGAAGATTCCTTTGGTAGTCTAAAAATTGTCTGAGTGGGAAGGAACAGAGAATGCTTCTCAGATGAACTTTTTTCTAAGTGGGCTAGGGTAATCAATATTGTGTTACAAGGTATAGTCTTTTGGTTATCTCAGATAAGCCTTTTTTAAGTGGACAGGTGGCATGCTGCAGGGTTTGGTATTTTGGCCATTATTATTCTTGATGTACCAGAAGGACAGGAATCATATTTGGTTCTGTTTGCAAATGATACTAAAGTCATAAGAAAAGTAAGTAATGAATAGAATTGGATTAATTTACCAGCTTATTTTAAGAAACTAAAGAATGGGACACATACATGGTTGCTGTTAAGAAAGAAGTGGATGTGCTGGCTGTCGTGGAAATTTCATCTGATAGCAGTGAAAAGCAGTCCTATAGTATTTGTAGCTGATACCAGACTTAACTTGAAGTGCACTTCAGAAGATTAGTTACTGCACTTCAAAAGACATAAAGGTCTCCTTGAGAAAATCAAGAGTGCAGCAACAAAGATTAAACCTGAAATAAGTGAACAGAGTTATAAGGGGACATTAGAGGATTTGTATTTGTGAACCACATAGGAGTGATGATTGAGGAGACTATCAGAAAGAAGAATTCTCTGAAAAAGGCAAAGAAAAAGCAACAAGAGGTCATAACAAGAGACTAAACAAGAAGATTCTTAGAAGGAAAAATAAATTCTTTGATGATAGCATTTTCAGTGAATGGAATAAGCTGTGTGATGAAACTGAGTGCAGAGAGTATAAGATGTTTAAAAAGTTACATTTCAGTAAAAAAAAATGGTACTATTCAAATAATTGATAACTGTTTATATGCCCACAGCATAGAATGTGCTCTAAATAAGAATGTTTGGCAGAAGGACTTTTTTAAATATACTCTTACTGATAGCAAAAGATCTGGGTTTCAAATAATTTTTCAGGTACTGTGTGATGATTTGAAATATGTATGCTAGTTGTTGATATAGTTTGTACATGTCTTCAGTATACACATGCTGGCAAAGCATCAGAATGGTGTTTTTTCGAGAAGTGGTGACTACATCACTCAAAAATGCCCTTTTGAATTTACCTTCAACTCGGCTTAGAAGCAATGGTGCACTGTATTTCTCCATGCAAAATGTAGTTGCTTTATGTCTGAAGCATGTCAAGAGACCATTCCAACTTTGGGTTACATTGTCTTGAAGAAACAAAGAAGAATTTTGCATTTTTGTACAGCTTTATTTCCTATCCATTTATGATTTTTCTGGTGTTTGACACCTATTGGATGTGTAAGCACTCAATAATGAGGATGAGTAGTTTTTAAAACTTATTTCTTGATCTTGGTCCAGATTTTCTTTGCTTTAGTATTACACCAATTTATATGTGTGTGCAGTGAAGTGAATAACATCTTTCCAAAGAATAGAACTGTAACAGGTTTAATGAATTTACTGATGTATATGATTTTGAAAGTAGGAATAAGAAAATGAAATGGAAACTGAGTTGGTAGTTATGGTGAAGTTTATGACCTGTGAAAACCACATGGTTGATTTGAAGTTACAGCATAGATAGAAAGCCTAGTTGAGTGCAAGCAGCCCTGGTGACATATGTGAGACATGGTTACGTGGTTCAGACACTGAATAGAATGAGGAATTGGGAAACCAGCAAATGTTTTATTATGAAGGGATTGTTCTGTTTGACAGTTGGTTAAAGTCTTGAACTGGTAAGAATGAGAGGATAGAATGGATGTGGCAAGAACATCTAAGGGAGTGTATCTGCACAAGTTGAGTAGTATTGGATTTAGAAGAAAGTGAGGTCAAAGTAATGTATGAAGGAATAAGTTTTAGAAGTATATTTCAAAAGAAGAATCGATTTGAGTGTGCAGAGATGATGATGTATGGAGAAGATACTGGATGAGATGTACTACTACACAGCATTTATAATTTGTTAACAGTTAATTTTCCTTTTCACTAACAGATAAAGCAAATAAATGTTAATGACTTCTTAGAAGTAGTTTTGGAGGATCCTGGACCAGAATGCTTGGCATGGTTACCTCTTCTACATCGTCTTGCTGCCTCTGAATCTGGTAAGGCTGCAATAAAAATGTGAAATTTTTTTTCCATGTGCTGTGTCTAGAGAGCTTTGCTGAATATTATTATTTACAAATGTCAGCAAAATTATACGTGTATTTGTTATCCATTCTGTTCGGGCACTTTGATAATGATACATGTTTAGAATTTTACTGAATAATTGTATTTCCAAGTTCAGCAAAAGGATACATGTAGTGTGTGTGTATTTCACTTACAGTGCCATAAGGCTAGTTGAATTCATTCCCTATATTGCCCAAAATTGTCCGTGGATAGATCTCTGTAGTAAGAAGCAAAGGAAGGAAATAGTTCTAAGGCATCCTTAAGGAGTACACAAATCATGTGTAAAGTACAATGCCCTCTTGTGTTTGCTCCATAGATCCATTCTCTTGATCTGGAATATGGGTCTGTACATTGGAATTTAGCAGGAGGTCAAGAAGAAGGTGTAGGGGTTGAAAAAGAGGGCAAATGAGAGATGGGTTACATACTAGTACCTACAGTGAGATTTTGCCATGGTGGCATGGCGAGCTCACAGTATTCAACACCTGCTTTGCATATTGGAGAATGACATATCTCTCATCCATCTTTCTTTGTCCCATCACTTGTGTCTCTTGTTGTATAATGCTAGTTTTTTCAGCTGCTACTCCTCTGGTAAAGTTGTCTTTTCTAGGTTCATTTTGTATTGTCTTTAACTATGAGTCTACTTTCCTTTTGAATATTTCTTTGGTCACTCTATGTAGATTTCTCAGATCACCTGACACACGTTAGGTAATTGTTCCAACTTCCTTGCTGGGCAATTTTGTATCTTTGCTTTATGCCTTTTTGGTATGTTGGTAGGTATTACTCTTCCCTTAATGATCCTGTATCATCTTTCCCTGGTTGCTTTCAGGTTCAACACATTGATATTCATTTCCTCCATTTGTTGCTAAACATAAAATATCATATATCTCTTTCCTTCATCCTTGGGAATAGGGAAGAAAGAATACTTCCCAAGTATTCCCTTCATATCATCAAAGGCTACTAAAAGGGATGGGAGCAGGAGTTGAAAATCCTCCCCTCCTTTTTACTTTTCCAAAAGAAAGAACAGCGAAGTGGGTCAATTGAGGATTTTTCTCCTCTAAGGCTCAGTTATCTGTTCTTGTCGCTGCCTGACTAACACAGGAAATGGCAAATATGTATGTATGAAATATCTCTTCTTACAATAATCATGATCTTAAAGCTTTGGCTTTTTTAATCATTCATTGCAGTTCACATGCTTCAGTCCTTTTATTTTACTTGTGAAATGTTCCTTTAATCCCCCTATCTTTTTAATTCATTCTGCTTAACTAGTTACCATACAGTGCAGCAGTATTCATGTTTACTTCTTATATATACATAAATAAGGTTTACCATTAATAATCTGTTTCTAGTTGCAAATGTTCCGAATATCGTTTAACTCTTTATTTGGCTTGAAAGTGCAATCTTTTCAGCATATTCCTTTAATTCAATTTTTTCACATATGACAATTACCAGATCTTTGTTGTTTGCTCACGTTATCTCTATTCCTGCAGGGCCCCATATGTAGGCACTGAAATGGCTTTAATTGCCATTTATTTGTTCAAATTTCTCTTCACTAAATTTTATAATGTTCTTATCTGCTTGTCTGTAGGTATTATCCAAATCTCTATGGTTTTTCTTGATATTCCACACTCTCCATTACTTTGCTTATTTTCATGTCACATGCAAAACATTCAGCTTCACTCACTCTTACTTTCCTAAATCAAGATTGTAAAGAGTATTGTGGCCTGAACCATTCCTTGCACTACCCCAAATAATACATCTTTCTCAGGTATGTTTCCATTTGCAATTATTTTAAATTTTCTGTTGGTTATAAATTCATTGATCTATTTTCCTACATTTTGCTGTATATTTTGTTTTGCTAATGTCTTTAGTAACACTCCATACTTGTCTTTTCAAAGCTTTTGCAAAATCAAGAAAATGTGTCCATTTTTTCCCCATTCCTCAGTGTTTTTGATGTTTTTATAATGTGCTCGTAGTTGTGTTGAAATACAATGTTCCATTATTTGTCTTTTTTTATTATTTTGTTAATTATTTATTATACTTTGTCGCTGTCTCCTGCGTTAGTAAGGTAGCGCAAGGAAACAGACGAAAGAATGGCCCAACCCACCCACATACACATGTATATACCTACACGTCCACACAC
>JAUTXX010281767.1:0-14061 GCA_032273605.1 Panulirus laevicauda | reverse complement strand
AATATTCTCTTTTTTTTTTCCTCGAAATTGATTACAAGTCTGCGGTTGAAGGGTTAAGGCGGAGTCCTCACAGCAGGAAGACCTGGCCAAGATTCGTTAGACGAGGAGAGTTTATTAAGTATTTAATGTCTTGACTGTTGGTTAATTGGTATGTTACTTAATGTCCGACTCAACCCTCACATGGGCGGGGAATCTTGGGATGAATCTTAATTACTACTAACTTACACCGCTCTATCAGCACGGAACGGAGATGCTTATAAGCCAGGCAGAGCGTGTGAAAACAACCGAAACAATTATCAAAGGCAATCAAGGAGTACAGCCAGAGTTTCCATCAATGATCCAGTCTTTTTGGAAGTAAAAGGCCATGATGGTAATCAGGTGAAAACAGGTTCCTTTCATAGAGATCCAAATAACTCTAAATAATCATCCCATAAACACGCAACAAAAAAAATATAGGGCAATTAAAACCTCGATCTGTTTTGTACATGTGTTAATTGAATATATCTTAATTATATATCAGCCTCGTTTCTTTGATTAATGTGAGTGATGTAGTACTTATAAAAACGCTATCAGGACATAATTTGCTGGCTGCACATAATGTTTAGAATGACGTATGTGTTCAGGCTGATTCAGCATGATAATAGATTGCGATTCAGGCTACCAGTGCTGAGGGATGCGATTCATAATGTTAATGATGAGGGATGTAATTCATTATATTAACCCTGGGAGAAATGATTGTCAGCGTGTGTTTTTACACTGGGGGAAAAATCATGAAAATCTGTGTCAGTACTACACATGGTATACTTGCCTCTGCTGCCAGACATGTACTTTTTCCCTCCCCCGATATCCACCTCCACCCCCATATGTCATCTCGTCGTCACATAACCCTCCACTCCCCCTTTAACTAAGGCCCATAAGCAACCCCTTAGCCCCGCTAACGCTGAGCCCCTAACCCCTAAAGGGGATTGGATACCACTTAGCCCCCAGCCTGACCCCAGACTATCAGAACAGCTTCAGTTTACACCTTGACCTGCTGGGGTCACACGTCCCACAGACGGCACAGAATACGTAGTTGGGAAGAGCAATCTATGCCACAGTGTGACTGCCTCTGCCACCAGGTGTGAGAGGCAGAAGAACCCGGTGTCACGAGGTGGGAACACCGTAACACCTGATGTGACAATTTGGGAACCTTCTGAAGTCTGGTGTGACACGCTGTGGACTGGTGACGAACAATGTTACCATGTGCATAGCTGTGACAACCGGTATGACGACGTGGGAGTGGTGTCTCACAAGCAGCAACTGTCACATCAACAACCAGAATAACCAACAACAACAACAATAGTAGCAGTAGCACGGCTAACCAACAGCGCCATTAACAACAGCACCTCCACCACCACCACCACCACCACCACCAGCAGGAGGGAGGGAGGGAGGAGGTAGGAGGCCCACAACATCTGGTGGCCAGTTTTTACCCGACACAATACACGTCTTCCGGCAGCCTTACGAAATCGGACTGATATAATCACCTCCCGCGTCATTACTTCTCAATGACGAGTCCCCGCCCCTCCGTTATCCTGCCGTGGCCTAAACTTCCCCAGCCTACCCTGGCCTGCTCCAGCCTCCTCTGTCCTGCCGTGCTCAGCCGTGTTCTGCCTCGCCCCGGTCTGTCCTGCCCCAACCTGCCTTGCCCTGGGCTACAACACCCCGACCTTCCTTGCAATAGCCTTCCCCAGTTGGTCCTACCTCAACTGAATGATGCACTCGGTAGTGAGCCACGTGGATGGGTTCCTGAAACACACCAAAATCCACCTCCTCCACACTCCTCTTATGATAATCCACAACCATCCGCATTCTTCAGACATGTCCCGACTCCGTCTCCAGTCACCCACACCATCAACCCGAGCTTCATGGAGACAGTCCCTTCAAAGTCCCCCTCCAATCCTGCCTCACCTCACATTATTTCCCATCATTTACCTTCACTTGACCTTGATACATTCATCTACCATCAGTTACCTAGTCTCAGGACCTGTGCCACATTTGATATGTTTAGTTCCCTCATCAATATTTGTACTATCCCAGCCTCACACTCACTCCTCGTTAGTATCTCATATTTACTTAAAGTCTTCTACTCTTACCCACACTCATGACCTCTCAGCTTTGACCATAATCCTCACATACATTGTAAAAGAAGAAAACATATGCATAAGCTCTCCCGACCTCTCACATTAAGCTTTAAGATTTCGTCCCCTTTCCTACTTATGAAGTGATCTCTCTCACTCATCTATTAGTCGATATCCTTAAAACTACAGCCAAACTATCTTCCGTGCTCACCTTTAATCTATCAGTAACTGGCTCTAAACCACAATCAATCAGTCCCTTTCCCTCAACCAAGATCGATCAGTCCTCCTCCCTTAACCACAATCGATCCGTCCCCTCCCTCATTCACAATCGACCAGTCCCCTTCCCTCAACCACAATTTAGTCAGACCCCCAGTCCTCCTCCTTCAACCACAGTTTATCAGAACCCCAGACTCAACCACAATCTGCCACTTCCTCACTCCCAGCAATGTTGTCTATGAATTCCTCCACTCCCTGTAATAGACTACCAGCCCTTCCCGTCCCATACACCCAAGACTTCCCTTGTCATCCCCTGCCGTGCCCAGCCTCTAGACCCAGCCAGTGCAGTGCACAATTTTCCATCTCACACATTCCTCCTCGTCCATCTCCTTAACTCTCCATCGACACTTTCATCATAATTCCGCATCGACCGAACTCCCCTCTTAATACAGGGCTCGCCTGCTTACCCTGTCCCTGCAGAGCTCGTCTCCTGCCCCTACAGACCTCATCTCCCTCCCCTGCGGCTGGGTTCCCTGCCCCTGAAGAGTTCTCCCGCCCCTGCAGCAGGCCTCGACGCCCCTGTGATCCCCCAGGGCCGTCCATCCCCCTGGCAGACCCCAGCAGCTGCAGCCAGCCCTGCCAATAGCGTGAGAAGGTTTCCTTTCTTCATACTCTTGTCTTTTCTCTTTTTTTCTATTCAGTCTTTTCCTTATTATTCATCCCTTTTCATCCTTCCCTTCTTGGTCTCTGTAAATCATACCGTGTCTTTATCAAGCATCTCTGATGACTGGATACTTGCTCCATCGACCGATGTGAATCATCTTTGTTGCTATTGATTAGTATTTCTAGTCTCGAGAAAAAAGTAGTGAGTGTGTGTGTGTGTGTGTGTGTGTGTGTGGGTGATGAAATGTAGTGCGTGTGGAGGGTGTATGGGTGATGAATGGTAGTAGGTATATAAGGAGGGTTGTGTGAGGAGGGTGGGTGATGAGCTGCAGGAGCAATGTGTTGGGTGCACGGGCGGGGTTGTTTAAGTTCCAGTAAGTTACAACACTAGACGCTTGTCGCTCGGTACTTCTGTGGTCACCTTGAACTCCCTCCGTCTTAAATTGTCTCCAGGTATCACTAAAGTTCGTGGGATCTGCTTCTCGTCCCGGGAGTATCCCATACCGAAGGTATCCCAACGTCTGGCCGACGTAAGGTACCGTCCAGAGGCCCTGCAGGCCAGGGTTTCGTCACTGAACCCCAGATAACCGTTGGACGTTACTTGACAATGTTACTGTGACAATGAATGACAGCGTTACTAAATCCATTAGTCAGAAATCTTCGTCAAAAAATGTTAGTTTAGGTAAGTGTACTTACTTCATTCGATGAGTATGTACGCCTACTGTTCATCCCGCATGTTTTAAAACTATCACAAACTTTTACGTTAAAACTTCTCATTTTTGTACAACGTTTGGAAATCGCTGCTGGTCAGTCCCTCAAGGCAAATGAAAACGTCAATACATTTGACAAATGAGTTCGTCAAAAAATGGCCAATGAAGTTTTCCCAAATATGTTATTTTACGAACAGCATCGATTTTTGCCAACTCGCGAGACAAGCAGATATCAGCAAACGCCAGATGTGCCAAACAGTGCCAGATGGAGCGGTGGGGGAAGGCCAGAGTGCCAGATGTCACCGGACGCCGCTGTACGGACACTCATTAGGCACCCAGTAATCAGCTCCCAGCCCCCCGGCACCAGCAGTGCTCGGGACCACTCGCTACAGTGTGATGAGATCTATACTTCTGGCGACCCTTCATGGAAAAACGTGGGTCTTTATATACTATAGCTTTTAGGCTATCTTGGTCTTTCTACTTGCTATAAATGATAAAAGATCTCAGATGTCCACATACTGTACAGGATGGAAGACCCTGGATACCTTCCTATAGGTAATGGTGGACCACAGGTGTTTCATTTGTAAGTCTCTATTATCCTGATCTCCACGTAACAACAAGTATAGGGTTCTTTCGAGGCTGTTGCTGACAGCAGAAGAGAGTAGAAACTTAGAGATTAGAGCAGTAAGAGTAGAAAACAAAACAAAACAGAGAGGACTTAAGCAGAAAGATGAAGAAAGTTGTGACGGATTTGTGGCAGCTGAGGGTTAGGGAATACTCCTGTCCTACCTGTCACAGGCTGTGGGTGGTGCTTGGTCTCTACCTGACCGACTATATTGGGTTTCTACCTGCCACAGGGCAAGAGGGACCTGGGTTTAAACATCTTGTGGCTTATGCAGTTAACCTCTCAAGTTTGTTGTCCAGGAAATTTAGCAACAGTTTCAGCAGATGTTTCTTCATGCAAGTCATACACGTTCTGGGTCATGACGTGACTGGATCTATGCATTTACTGTAGAGTGTCTCATCCGTCCTGTCCTCTGATAACTAACCTTATCCCCATACAACAACTGTCTCCTTATACCACTAGCAATCAAGTACTTCATCTTCTTAAGATTATAAACTGATGATCCTGTAACTTTTTTCGATGATGCATGTTATCCAACATGGGAGTTTCGTGTGTGATAATCATAGCATCATCTCTTCAGTGCAGGTTAGATCGCACGATATACCAGGTTCACTGACCTACAACCAGTATTTTTCCACACACCTTGAGGCGGCAAGTACGTGTCACCCCATCATCATTTACAGCCAGATTATGAGACGGCAGTGTCACCTTATAATTTACAGCCATATCATATCAATCGGATCTTGTGTTGTCTGACGAGGCAGAATCACTGGATCTTATAACACACTTATCGCTGGGCTACCTCAGGGGAGGGCCTCGTGGAAGCCACCTTCCAGATGTCACAGCTTGAGTGTTTACCGTAATCTATGACTTGTGGAGGAAACTACCCCTCCACCGTCACAGGTCAGGTGAGCTGGCCAGCGGACTCCTCGAGATCCGCCAGCGTCTCCGGCGGCCGTAATGAGCAGGTTCCCACAGGTAGGTGGGCTCGGCCGGGCAGCCGAACCGCTGGGTAAATACATTATTGTGCTGGACAAAGGTGTTTGCCGGGAGCGGTGAGGGTCCGGGAGGGTACCGTACCGGGAGAGGAAACACGGATTAACCTACGGGGGAAGAAGAGGGAAGAAGAAAAGAAGAAAGAAGAGTAGAAGAGAAAGAGAGAGAGAGAGGGGGGGGGGAATCAGAGGCTTAGAAACGATGCATAACAAGGAGGAGGATAGGAAGGAGGCAAGAGTGGGAGCCCTACAGGTAATTATGGTGTGGGAATCACTCCTGGGTGTGTGTACACAGGAGAAGAAAGGCATGACGTCAGGAATTCATCTTGAATTGGCTTGAGTTCGACTACGAGTTTCGCTGTGGGCTGAACGCTGACCTACTAGGGAAGGGGTGAGTTGGAGGATTGTATCAGACGATGGCAGGGGCTACGTTACAAGGACCATTATAAGATGTTTGAATAGTTTTGTTAAAGGATTAAGTACGAGCTTTCTTGGGATTCTTTGGAGGATTTCATAAGGTTTTGTTAAGACAGTGATGCTAATGTTCGTGGAGAGAAGAGTTTGTTGGACGGAAGATCTAGTCGCCTGTACCACTATGTACGGATGTCTTTTTGTTAATACATGTGTGTGTGTGTGTATGTGTGTGTGTGTGTGTGTGTGTGTGTGTGTGTGTGTGTGTGCTTAGATGTGAACATATCATTTTTTCGATCTTTTTCTCACTTAAGTTGTCCCACGGTACAGTCCGAATCGGCTGTTGTAGAACACAGTGTGTTGTGTTTCCATTCCTTACCAGTTGACCATGAGAGACTGATATACATATGTCTTGTTGAGATTTACAACTACTTACATCTAAGTGTTTGCTAGGGTAGTCTTGTGTCGCTCTGAGGGGAGGCAGGAGGTGGGCATCACTCAGATATTTAAGTCCTGTGAGCACTGTACTCACACTGACTGTTCTGCCGTCCTCTCTCAACATAGCCAGGTTTCTAATTGTAACGGTCATAAATATGACACAAAAAGGTCTTTAAAGTATTTTGTCAGGACTATGTGCTCTACTGGCATACCAGTTTCAGGAGTTATGACCATCTACCACCAGGTTACTTCAAGGCTCAAACCATCGTTCAGTGACAGTGGTGGACCATGGTGGTGTCTGCTGTGTGTAATGTGTGTCGTGTTATCTTTTATCTCATTACTGATGGGCTCAACCCAGGGGAAGCTGGTAGAAGTTTCTTTATCTTCAGTTCCTTTGTCACCCCTGGTATCGTCTCTTATTTCACACAATACGCAACAGTTTTCCTGGTCTGTCGTTCAATACTTTTAAGCAATTCATTTTGAAATTACATGGACTGTGATATTACATGTACTTGACGTTCCATGCTCTCCGGTGTTCCGTGTTGTTAATATGCCATCGTGTCTGACACTATGATTGCCAATATTTCCTGGACTGTGTGCGGGAGGCGGGCGAGTGTGCCAGATGGCGACGTCCATAATGGGTGTGAAGTTACGTACATTTTAGAATCGAAACATCTGTTTCCTTGTCGACTCTTACCGCGTTAATACTTATGCTTCTGAGCTCGTCCAGTAACGCAAACAACCTCGAAGGGATCCAGTGGTCTGCAGTTGTTTGTATTCCTATCATTTGAGAAAGTACAGAGAAATCAATTGTCTGGTACAGCATCATATAAGGATACAGACGAAAAACCGAGGATATGGGAACGCATGTCAAGTAAGGAAGTAGTGAAGAGGTACATGAAACACGTACATATATACTTGTAAGGTGCGTTCTGAACAAAACTCAATACGTTACTTGCCATGCACCCTTGACACACACCTAGGTGTCCAGAGAGCTAGTGAAACAAGATGTTTAACACCCATGGAGTTATACAACACCAACACGGGTTCACGGTGAGCTGACGCCTGAAGACCGAGCAAGTCACCTAGGCAGGAAAATCTTCCTGATGTGATCACTTGTGTAGAGAGCAACCCCAGATATGAGGACTTGGCTCGAGCAATACACTAAGGCTTCCTGGAAATATGTCTTCGTGCCAGTCAGCCGCACGGGGCCACACTCCTTACAACCGAACTCATTTCAGCCATGGTGACTCTCAAGGGAAAGGTGAATTACGATCATTATGACCTAAGTCAAAACCAGACCAGACTCGTGTTCATTCTAGTGACTATACCATGTTATGAGAACACGAAATGCAGGTAACAGGCCCACAAGAACCTGGCTACTTAAAGCCTGAAATAAGGAAACCTCGACATGTACGTAAGTCCACTATATTTGACGTCTGCTGGGGACATCAAGGGAGGCAGGAACTGCAGGAATCCCGGTCGTCCTTCACATCTAGTGGTTCACGGGACGGATGAGCAGCAGGAACCCCGGACTTTCACACCTCCATTGGTTCTCGCCTTCGACACCTTGGGTGTCGGACGCCATAAGCCTCGCCAAGCAGAAGTTACTATCCCCTGGGGTCGTGATAATGGCGTGGGAATGCCCCCATAACCTCATGTTCTAATGGGGGGTTGATGGGTATATTATCACGATAAAAATCTCTAAATAATCTGGAGAGTGGATCAATCTTAACTGATATCAACAGTCGCCATCTTCTGTACATGTGAAGATTAGTATTCTCCTGAACGACAGGTCTAATCGAAATCAGATCTCTATCCAGCCTAATCATAGTGTGGATCTAATCTCGTGTCTGGACACTGATGTTAGAATTAACCGAGCTGGTCCGAAGGTTAATATCAGGGTCAGGAAGATACAATGTTCCCGGCAAATTGTCCTCCATTATAGCCTGGTGCAGTGTTGCCCTCCTTTGGTTATGCATTCTTCTTTATTCATGTTTTTAGTGTTCGTGAATGAATTTAGGGAGACACTTACAATTTGTTTACAATACCTGTCGATGTCATTACTAGAAAGGTAGATAGAGCTTATGTAGAGTGAGGGTTGACATTCGCTAGTGATAGGAACTAGACGATTCTTACCTTTACATTATCCTTTTGTAAAGCTTGTTTATGAAGGACCAGACTACTATACTTACCCCAGATTACCATACCCACTCTACACTACTATAACAACCCCATACCACCATATATACTCCAGACTACCATACTTACCTCAGACTACCGTGCCCACCACAAGGTTACCGTATTTACCACAGACCACCATACATTGCCTAAACCACACTATTCACTATCAAATATTGACAAAACAAATACGATAACTCATGCAAAACAAGGCTAGACAGACAGTTTACTTATATCAAGAATGACAATAAAAGATGCACATATCTCAGCTTTTTACTTCAGAGTTGCGACTAACTTTCTTCTTCCCCAGGTGCCTGGTGGCTATATCCCATCAGGATGTTTCCTCTTTTCTTCCACTCAACTTGTCCTGTACTAAGTCAGTATATCTTGTACCATGACAGTATATCCTGTACCACATCAGTATAGTCTGTATACCACATGGTGTTCCTTTATAGCTATTTTCCTGCCGGTTGTTGTGTTAGAGGGAGCGGTAGGTGGGGAAGAGCCTTCTGCTTTGCTGTTCTCTATCCATTTGTATAAATTAGGAGTTTAGGATCCTACCCTTATCATCCAGCAGGTAACTTCATCGTAGACCATCAGATCCCGTGTTATTGGGCTTTCCTGTGTACTCTTTTATACCATAAACACCCTAGACTACTATACCTATCATAGGCCACCATATACATCTCAATCCATTACACATATATCATCCCAGGACTACCATACATACACCATACAGTCATACACTCTCCCGGACCACTGTACCTTTCCAGTCCAGCTCCTTCCTCCCCGTGTCGTAAATAGGGCCGTCAGATTTACGAGGGTGTGTGGGATACTCTAAGACGAGTGATGGAATGTGGCAACAAACATTTGACCAGAGAAACTTACCCTACCGCCCCTTCTTCACTATACCCCCCCCCCCCCCCCCCCCCCCCCCCCCCCCCCCCCCCCCCCCCCCCCCCCCTACCGGCCCTCGCACCCACCCCGACCTCTCAGCCAGTATGTCGGCATCTGAGGACGATCATTTTAAGCCCTCGTTAGGCAGACGTCGTCCAGGTGTCTCCCTCTACGCTGAGAAGAGAAGAATTTAGTCTTCAGTTGCGTGGTGACTGAATGATGTAAACAGCAGCATCTTTAGGCCTCCTGGGATAACATAGGGAAATTTTTATTAAGACTCTAGATGCAGCAGATGAGGTAAGACGCCTTTGGCGACCCTGCAGGATGGCTGCGCCCCGGTTGGTCCTTTATGCCTGGCCAGCCGTCTTCCTTCAAGCAGCGGCCGCGTTCCCAGGGCCCACAAAACCGCCACAATGCTGGGCGAGGGACGGAGCCGCCCCAGCTGCTGCGGGCCCTCACACCGGGCCACCTGGTGGCCCTGAGGGCACCTGGAGGGTGGTGGGTCTTGGAGCAGCGAAAGCTATGGGCAGGGCGGAGAGGGGATACCCAGGAGAAGAACTGAGTCTCTGAGAGGCATCTCCTGATCCCCTGAAGCTATCTGCGGGTAGGAACCTAAGAGTAACCGCGTCTTCGACAGGCATTCTCCATTCTCATGAAGCTATCGGCAGGTGAGCACCCAGGAGGAACTAGTAAGTCTGCAGCCATCTACCGTTCTCCTGAAGGAGGCATACCTCGCAAGAGGAACATAGAAACCCTAGACACCTGCATGAAGGATAAAGAGTAGAAAGAAGGATGTAGGAGTAAATATGACATCTGAAGGAGGGAAGGATAATGGTATTATCGCATAGATGAGTTTTGCTCTTCCTCATAACCATGTGGAACATTCCCTCAAAACATCAGCAGAGGGACGTCTGCCACCACATCCAGGGATGTCAGGTAATGACAGAGTACGTCACAGCGGATGACGTTACACATATGTAGGTACTGCTCATTTCAGTCGAGTAATGTCACATCAAAGTACCGTACAAAGTACTGCAGTGGGTGGCGTCGTATACAGATACAGTCCATTACTCTGGATGTATGACTTGACTGATCATACAGGTGTGTATGTTACAATCAAGGACATGTACAAGTCTGCAAAAAGAAAGTTTTATTTCTATAAAAGCAATGAAGAAATGCGACCATTGAGGCAGAAGAATATGTAGGAATGGGTAAGAGTAGGAGGGAATTTTAGAAAATGTAAAGGGGCGTGAGGGAGGCCTAAGGAGGGAATAAAAAAAGAGAGATGATAAAGAAAACTCGTTGTCAATAAAAAGAATGGAGGAAAGTTAGAGAAAGCATAAGGTGACGGGTTATGAGAGTTTAAAGCATAAGGTGACAGGATATGAGAATTAACAAGTGAAGAAATGTAGGTGAATATAAGGAGGGTAAATATAACAGAAAGTTAGGGAGTAAGGAGGAATAGGAACTGAAGATGAGCATCGGTGCAAGTGATGGCGATTAGAAGACTATGAGGAAGAAAGAGAATGAGGTCAACTAAGGCAGACTGGTAGAATATGAGGGAGTGTGAGGGTGAAAATGAATGAGGAAGAGCAGTATAATATGAAGGTGTCCTCTAGCTGCCAGCAGCAATGCCAAACACTCTTCTTCATAAATAATGTCCACTTATTTACCCTGTAAACAATACGAGAGGGATGCTGTTGTAGGAGTTAAGTGCCTCGGTAGAGACATCTCAGATGGTGCTAGTTCCTCAGATGATCTCAGGTCTCAGCTGGTGTTGGTGGTAATCTCCCACCACCACCATCTGTTGTGACGATCTCAGGTGTTGCTGCCTCAGCTGGTGTTGTTGTCACAACTGCTTGATGTGACTCTGTTGTTGTGATGGTCTCTTCTTACGTGGATGAAATTCTCAAGAAATTACTGGATGAAGCTTTTGGTGATACTAATAAATCCTTCGAGGCTTGATGATGTAGGAACTTGATGTTTCACTTAACACACGAATACCATTGATGAGACTTTCATTCTGCCTCGAACTCCAAAGAGATACTGGCGCAATAGGATGGAATTATGACGTCAATAATCCCGCAAACCACCCACACTCTAGATTATCAAATAGAAAGTTGGTAATTGCTCTAGAGAACGGGTGTGGCTGACACAGACGAGAGGCAGTGGTACTGACTGTATAAGTGGATGTGCTGAGACTGAGGCGAATGGTAGGGATAGAGCCTCAGACCTCGTCAGGTGGTGTCATATATCATGAGGACAACGTTTTCTCTTCTTGTACATCGGTGCCACATACACCACACATGATGTGAAGTAAGATGCGCAACAGGTTTTCTTAACTTGAAGCAACATTGGTGCAAAATGCCGTTACAACCTGAGATGTGAAACTATAACAACTCCTTCAGTGTTTTTCCAGACGGGGAACATGAGAGCATCACAACCTCGCGCCTACCTGGCGTTTGTGCAATCTTCTTCGTCTTATTTTCAACAGATTCATCGCCATCTGTTGTTAACGCCTCTGTTTAGTCCCCACGTCCAGAACGGCAAACTGTCTTTGGCTTCTGGCAGTTAAAAAGAAGCAATTCCAGTGAAGACATAAATAGATAAGTTGATTTATTATAAATATATTATCCTTCGAAAGAAGTAGATCTTTCAGCTTTAAATTTGCTAGCAGGAGTGACTTCACCATGACGCTATGTCCCTTCTCGGCGTCAGACATTCATTACCATGATCACCTGAGACTACCCAAACAGTTGCCCCAGTGTGAGGTGTGGCCTGTCATACCCCGGCACTTTTGTCGGTTGTGCCAGTCTTCTTCAGTATCGTAACATGAATAGCAAGTCACCTAATACTCGATCACTACGGCAAGGCTCCACATGAAGTGCAGGTTTTATATTTTCTGCTTTCAGCCATTATGCGCAAAGATCGGATATGGTTGGGAGTGACATGGACAGCACACGACGTCCATATTCACTCTTATGAAGCTAATGATTGACCATTATCGATGCCCACTAATGGTACTCTGATTAAGCGGTAAATATTTGTGAAAGACGAAGTACACAGATGGCCTGAGGTTGACTCACTAAGTGCGTTGCGATGGTTGTCCTTCGCTTCCTTATTATTAGTATCATATTCTTAAGACTCAGGAAATACTGTTATTCAGAATTACATTGAGTCGCATTTGGGCAAGTATTCATCGACCACAGTCCCACTTGCTGATGCCACTGACATCATACGTGGATAATGGCTTGTTGGTGACCTAGAGCCTACCTAAAGGTCGTGGAGGTCACCTGAAAACAATAGATATGACCAGAGGATTTAAGGGATGACCTGAGGTTATCAGACATCGCCAGGAGGTCACCTGAGGACAGGAGACATCACCAGGAGGTCGTGGTATGGTCATGAGGTCAGTACACATCACCAGGGGTCATGATGGGTCACATGGGGCCAGAAGACAACACAAGGACCTGTTGTTCCCTAGTGTTGCTCAGCTTTACGACACATCAACAATGACCAGACAAACAACAACAACCTCCTGCCAGGTAATTTTCCGCACGGGTTGCCTGCAGCACGTAATACTCTGGCCAGTAGACGTCTCGTGGTCTGTTGGGTGGTAATCTTGCTGGCAGGTTTATCCCTTTAAAACATTCAATTAGGCTGTTTATGGGCGGAGCTGAACTACGCCCACCGTCAGGAAGCCCATCCTCTCTCCGTCAACACCAGAGAATCCATGTGTTTCGTAGTGGTCGGGGGTCACGCTGATAGTTTCCCATGACCTAAGTGTATGGATACCAGCAGACATGTCTGCAGCTGGCCGGTGAAAACACACAATCCATTTTCGTCTTGATGTCGTAAGAAACATGATGATTCTTAAGAAAGAGGATCGAGGGTTCCACAAGACTGGCCAGATGTTAGGTGGTTGCTGACGAGCATTTGGGGAGCCAACCCCGACCACAACTTAATTCAGTGTCCCGCTTTTTGTGTCTCGGTCATGAGTCATGCGTGCACCAGCCGCCCGCTCCCAGACACTGGGGATTAAGATCAAACTGGCTTAATTAAGGTTGATAACCTCCTTCATCTGAATAATGATCTTGTGGGCCCAGCTGACCAGCTGCGTCCTGTAGCAAGGTCGCACCACCTCCACTGGTGGCCCTATTGACCCCCACTGGTGGGGCCCTCATAACCTCCACTGATGGCCCTTATGACTTCCACTGGTGGGGCCCTCATGACCTCCACTGATGACCCCCTCATTAATGAGTTAGCAGCTTGTATATCCGGCCAGGACGGAATCCCCTCCGCGTTGGGTGTATCCGGACACCATTGTCATCCACAGGATGTACAGTAACCCCACATATATACACAGCTGTGCATCCGGTTACAAGTATCATCTACGGAATGAACATTAAGCTGATACAAACTTAAATGTAAAGAAACACTTTCGTCGGCTGCATCGGTCAGGCTACCAACAGCATGGGGCGTTTACTGCAGTAGCGGCAGTACTTCCAATTGTAGCTTGTTAAGCTTCCCAGACTTAAAGAGCTGCGGGAGTATGTTACGGTCAGCTTTCCCAATGCTTTAACTTCGTGAGTAACTGAGGAACTGGAGGGCAGCTGTCCACGCTGGTGGAGCAGGACTGTGCGACGCCCTGACTGAAATGGATTCAGTCATTATGCAGCAGACTCTTGACGCTTCACGCTAGCCAGAGATGTTTCTTCTCTTCTCCCACTCTCTCTCTCTCTCTCTCTCTCTCTCTCTCTCTCTCTCTCTCTCTCTCTCTCTCACTCTCTCTCTCTCTCTCTCTC
>JAUTXX010281657.1:0-14062 GCA_032273605.1 Panulirus laevicauda | reverse complement strand
ACTACTGCCCAATCAACCTTACGGCAGTGTTTGATAAAATGATGGAAAAAATGATACGATGAAATTGTCACATTTCTAGAACACAAAATTATATTGGACACCAAACATGGTTTCCATATTAGAAGATCCTGCCTGATGAATTAACTGGAATTTTAATTATTTATCAGAATTGGGATGAAAAATTGCCATCTGATGTAGTATATTTAGATTTCCAAAAGGCTTTTGTTAAAGTACCTCACAAGCGACTTTTTGATAAACTCACTGCACACAGAATTGGTGAAGAACTGTGTACATGGATCAGAGAATGGCTTACTGGAAGAAAGCAGCATGTAGTATTAAACAGCAAAGCATCAGATCGGCTAGACTTAATTAGTGGCGTGCCACAGGGGTCAGTCCTAGGCCCCATTCTCTTAATATACATTAATGACCCAGAACTTGGTCTCATATCTAAGATCTCCAAAATTTTCTGATGATACTAAACTAGGAGGTAGAGCGGTAAACAGGCAGGACTGCAAAATGATTCAAGGAGATCTTAACTTACTAGCATAGTGGTCAGACAGATGGCAAATTGAGCTTAATGTAGACAAATGTAAAGTTATGACTACAAACTGTTTGGAAACCCTCTAACTAAAGTAAATGAAGAAAAGGACCTTGAAGTTGTCATTAGCAATAACCTGAAATACAATGAACAGTGTCAAGCAACAAGTAAAAAAGGCAACAAAATGTTAGATTGCAAAGCCAGGAACATAGTTTATAAGACAGCAGACACAATTCTCACACTTTAAGATTTCCTAGTAAGACCACACCTTGAATATGCAGTCTAGTTTTGGTCCCCAAACTATAAAAACGACGAGGAAAAATTAGAGCAAGTACAAAGATGCGTGACAAAACTGATCCTATCCGTTAGGTATCAGGCATACGAAGAGGTTAAAATAATTGGATCACTTCTCCCTTAAAGAAATGTAGACTTCACGGTGACTTAATCCAAGTGTTCAAAATTCTGAATCACAAACATCTTTTCGAAATACAAGAAAATATGGTTACCAGTACAAATGGAATAAAACTCAAAGCTAAAATATGTGGTACAGATGTGGGAAAAAGCTTCTTTTCTATAGGTGTGTTGAGCACTGGAATAAGTTACTGTCAGACGTAGTGAATGCTAAGACTATAAATACCTTCAATTGTCGTTTAAACATATATTTGATAAATTCAGGTATTATCACCAAACAACAACTGACTCACTTCCCAGGCTCTCTCATCCCCAACAGACTGCATACTTGCTCATTTCTCCAAGACTTTTGCATTTACCTCCCTCACCATCCCATCCGTACACAAACTAAACAATGATGGTGACATCACACACCCCTGCTGCAAACCAACCTTCACTGGGAACAATTCACTCTTCTCTCTTCCTAGTCATACACAGTCCTTACGCCCTTGATAAGAACTTGTCATGGTTTCAAGCAGCTTACCTCCAACACCATATGTTCTTAAGACCTTCCACCAAGCATCTCTATCAACCCTATCATATGCCTTCTACAGACACATAAATGCCACATACAAATCCATATGTTTTTCTAAATATTTCTCACATACATTCTTTAAAGCAAATACCTGATCCACGCATCCTCTACCACTTCTGAAACCACACTGTTACACCCCAATTTGATGCTCTGTACATGCCTTCACTCTCTCAATCAATACCCTCTCACACAACTTACCAAGTATACTCAGTAAACTTATACCTCTGTAGTTTGAACACTCACCTTTATCTTCCTTGGCATTCTGCCAATCCTCAGGCACTTCACCTTGATCTATACATAGTGTGAATATCCTAACCAACCAATCAGCGAAACAGTCATCCCCTTTTTTTAATAAGTTCATCTGCAATACCATCAACTCCAGATGCCTTGCCACATTTCATCTTCCACAAGGCTTTTACTTCCTCTTCTATCTCCACCAAACCATTCTCCCTGACTCTTTCACTTCGTATACCACCCCACCCAAAACACCCTAGATCTGACACACTGTCATCAAATACACTTAACAATCTTTCAAAATACTCACTCCATCTCCTCCTCACTTCATCACCGCTTATCATCACTTCAACTTTTGCCCCCTTCACTGATCTTTCCATTTGCTCTCTTGTCTTTTGCTTATTATTTACCTCCTTTCAAAATGCCTTGTTATCCTCCCAAAAGTTTAATGATACTCTCTCACTCTAACTCTCATTTGCCCTCTTTTCTAACCCTTGCACCTTTCTCTTGACTTCCTGCCACTTATTCTTATACATCTTCCAATCATTTGTACTCCTTCACTGTAAGTAATGCCTAAACACTTTTCTCTTTTCTCTTTCACTAGTAACTTTGCTTCTTCATCTCACCACCCTTTCTTATCTGTCCACCTACCACCTTGTGAATGCCACATGCATATGCCATCACTGCTTCCTTAAATACCTTCCATTTCTCACCCACTCCCTTGACTTCACTTACCCTCAACTTTTACCATTCTACACTCAATCTCTCCTGATATTTCTTCACAAAAATCTCCTCTACAAGTTCATTTACTCTCACCACTCTCTTCTCTCCAAAATTGTTTCCTCTTTGTCAAAAAGCTCTACAAATCTTCACCAGTGTCTCTACAACACAGTGATCAAACATCCCACCAGCTACCCCTCTCAGGACATTTACATCCAAAAGTATCTCTTTTACATGCCCATCACTTAATATGTAATCTAATAATGCCTGTTGACCATCTCTCCTACTCTCATACGTATACTTGTGTATATCCCTCTTTTTAAACCAAGTGTTCAGCACACAACTCCAAAAGCTCTTCAACATTTCCATTAATAACACTGGATACCCCATGTGCCCCTATCATACTGTCAACCACCACATTACTTACCTTCATATTTAAATCATGCATCACCAATACTCAATATCTAGTCTCATACATCAAAACTGCTGATACACTTACCCAGCTGCTCCCAAAACTCTTGCCTCTCACAATCTTTTTTCTCATTACCAAGAGCAAATGCATCAATAACCACAAATCTCTCACAATCCACTTTCACTTCTATCCACATTAATCTACAATCTATTTCCTTACACTCTATAACACACTCCCACAATTCCTGCTTCAGGAGTAGTGCTACTCATTCCTTGGCTTTTGTCCTCTCGCCAATTGCTAACTTTACTCTTAACACATTTCTAAACCATTCTTCCCCTTTACCCTTGAGCTTTGTTCCATGTTCTTTCCACAAACATATTACTTATCTCTCTCTCCCCTCTTCTCATCTTGGTTACATCACAGTCAGACACCCCAGTCTGAACCTTAGAGGAGGATAAGCACTCACTGCCTGACTTCTACTTCTGATTCCTTAATTAGAAACTGAAATACAAGAAGGGGAGGGATTAAAGCCCCTAGCTCATTCCCACTTTAGTTGTCTTCTATGACATGCAGGGAAGAGAAAAAAATTACCGAGACATGCATGCCCCAGCTGTAGAGAACATATAAAATTACCAAAACATATATGCCCCAGCTGCAGTGTTCAGAAAAAATATACTGAGGCATATATGCCCCAGCTAAAATGAAGAGAAAAAATTACTGAGTCATATATGCCCCATCTATGAAGAATGGAAAAAAGATTACTGGGGCATGTATGCCAACTTCTGCACTTAGTGGGTGACTGTAAAAATGCATTAATCATGGGAACAGAAAGTTTTATACCTGTTCCTCAAGTCTGACACATCTTTCTTGCATTTGAAGAGTCTCTGAGGGTAGTGGAAGGGGAACACTGTCCTCGATTTCTTCTGATAATTGATTAATTTCTGCTTCTCGTGACTCTAACATCTCTTGTGCAGCTCTGAAGTCTTCCTCCAGTCTTCCCTGTTTATTTTGAAACTGTTTAAGCACCATTTATCCATTACAATAAAGCTACATCTGGGTTTCACTTCAAAACAAGCAAAGTAGAACATAAGCCAGTGTATCCCTTTCCTCTCGAAACCTGATGGCACAGCATACACCTTTTTTTCCCTTTTTTTAAACATAAATCTTGAATATGAGTCATACACCACAAAAAAGTGTTTGCTGAAAATAATCAAATCTGTCAGCACACTTAAATCTACAACTTTAATTTGCAAACTTTCGCTGATAATTCATCACATCACAACAAGTGACAATCTCAGCAATACCCAATTCCCTTCTGGGAAGCACACACAAGTTTTAAGTTTTACATATGTAAGTTGCGCAGTGATGGAAATTTGCAGGTCAGAATATCTGGTACATTTAAGTTAATACACGTTTTAGATTTGAATATGAAAAAAGGGGTACACTGTGTGTGTATCCACTTCTCTATTTGATAAGTTTACCTAAATTTGAATCAATACATCTGGAGGAAATTCACAAAAAAAAATCTTTCTGTACTTGATGTGCTGAAGTACAGTATATTGATACTCTTAAAACTCTCACACTAGAAGTTATATATACTGCAAACATTTCTTGTCAAGCTAAATGCATCACACTTGATATCTGGAATGGTGCAATCTGAATATCTTTAATATTGTAAAGATGCAGGAAAATTATTGTAGTACTTATGAGAATAATCTCTATGTCAGAGAAAATTCTTTTTCTGTGGTATTGATTTCCAATAACCTGAATACATACTTGTACATGTCTAGTGCACTTAGACACAACGAAAACCAATAAGAACACCAAATAGCAAGACGTTTATTGTGCAAACAAAAGCCTTAAACATGATCCATTTTTCCAACAGCACTACACTTTCAAAATATACAGTGAAAAATAAAACAAATTACTGCATACATGGGGTATGCCTACATAATCATGAGGCTTAGTTACTGGTTCATCAGTACAACACAAACAGATTAATCTCTGAGTTATAGAGTTATGCACCTCTGTAGCTGGAGAAAATTTATCATAAAGTCAAAACTACATTCTCAACAAACTTTCTTTTTCTTCATTATTTTACCAGTAATCAGCCTTGATGTTTTTATGTAACAGGATTGCCAATTAGACAGGATATGGAAACAGGTGATTTCTCCTCTTTAACCACAAAGAGAGAACACATTTGCAGGATAAAAATTCGCCATCTACAGTGAACTCATTTTTCAAGCAAACCTCTTCTGATTAATGAAACTTAAAAGGGAAACTAGAAAAGAAAAAAATAAATATGTTGGAAACTGAATTCTCACGAATGGTTTACCAAATGATGATGTTTAAAAAGTGTGAAACTGAATATAACCTCACAAAACTTTACCTAGTGATTCTCATATTGGAAGTGTCACATAACTGAGGGTTACATTCTAGGGAAGCTAAATAAATCTTTGAAAACTGATGTGTAATGAAACTGGTAAAGACCAAAAATTCAGTAAAGCATGGATAACACTAGAGACAATTCACCTTCAAAAACTCCAAAATTATTGAAAATTATTTACATAGAGAAAATCATAACTAATGTTAACCAGATATGCTAACAATATATTTCAGCTGCAATTATAAAGCAAAGATAATTGAACTCAATGCATCCTCTTCTGAGTTAAAAGCATATCAAGAACTATTTCCAAGTACTAACTATTCTAACCAGCAAATCAGCACCAAAAACTAATACTTATTCTCTTGTAGCAAATGCAAAGGAACATGTGAGGGTGGAGGTGTTGGAAATGAAATGCCTGAGGGCAATAAGTGGTGTGAACTGGCTGATCATGTAAGGAGTGTAAATGTAGGAGAGGGAAATGGTAGAGAACTAAAGAGGGTGGGCTGAAATAATTATGATATACGAAGAGAATGAGCAAAGATGATACAAAAGTCAGGGTGGATATGTTGGAAATGAAATGACTGAGAGCATTAAGTGGTGTGAACTGGCTGATCATGTAAGGAATGAAGAGGGAAAAGAGAGACATGGTAGAGAGCTGAAGAGGGTGGGCTGAAATGATTTTGACATATGAAGAGGATGAACAAAGAGGATACAAAAGTCAGAAGAGACCATGAAGATGAAACGGTGAAATGAAAGAGGCTTCCAGTCAACAGTATCTGAACATGTAGGAGGATGAGAGACATGTATGGGATAAAGAAAATGGGAGAGATGTGGTATACAAGGGGTGATGTGTCTCCAATGGGCTTAACTTGGGGATATGAAGCTGTCACCATGGAATGCTCTGCAGGGCTTGGCTGTGAACAGGTAGCTCAGGTCTCAATACATTTAAAAAGAAGAAGAAAAAGAGCATATGAGGACCTTTTTCTGTGGAAAATGGCAGACAAATATGAATACATACATACATACAAACATGATGTTTTTCCTAGCGCTACCTCGCACGTATGCGGGGGGAGGGGGCTGTCATTTCATGTGTGACGGGGTGGCGACGGGAATGACTAAAGGTAGCAAGTATGAATTATGTACACGTGTATATATGTATATGTCTGTATATGTATATATATGTATACGTTGAAATGTATAGGTATGTATATGCGCGTGTGTGGACGTGTTTGTATATACATGTGTATGTGAGTGGGTTGGGCCATTCTTTCGTCTGTTTCCTTGCGCTACCTCGCTAACGCTGGAGACAGCGACAAAGCAAAAAAAAAAAAATCTAGAAAAGATAGTGGAATATCGTAAGGACTAGACCTATATCAGGTTCATGGTCATGATAAATTTTCATAATATATGCGAGAGATATGTGCAGATATGCTTGATAAATCACTTCAGTACTGTTCAAGATATCACTGGAGAGAGAGACTGCCAAGGGAATGGAGAAGGGCAAACATCATACCTGTAAACAAAAAAGGAGACTAGGAGCAGGCATTGAACAACAGTCTGGTCTCACTAGTGAGTTGATGTGTAAGGTTTTGGGAAATAGTTTAGAAAACAATTGAATGATTTTCTACTCAGAGGTTTCCTAAGATAGAGCGTAGTTATAGGGAACGGAGTTCATATGCAACTAACCTCTTTGAATTTTGCAAGAGAGAACTAGGTCCTGAAGGCATCTGGCATTGTACCACTCGGGAGGTTGATTAAGAAGTTGGATCACCAAGCAGGAATAAGGGGGAAACTCCTACAAAGGATAGATTATGTCAGTGGGAGGGTACAAGGGACAAAAGTTGGAGGAGCCTTTTCTGAATCGATTAAAGTGACCAGCAGAGTGCCACATGGTTTCATTCTGGGACCATTGCTCTTCTTGATCTATATCAGTAACGTTGGAATCCTATCTGAATATGTTTGCAGATCATGCAAAGGTCATGAGGGAAGTGAAAGGTGTGGAGGATTGTTTCAGCTTCCAAGGGAACCAGACACCAAAGTTGGTGTGAAACATAGTTGATGAAATTCAATCCAAGCAAATATAAAGTAATGAGGATGAAACAAAGTGAAAGAAGCCTCAGTAAGATTATTACATAACAGGAGATAAGCTAAAGGATTCTGTGTTTGAGAAAGACTTAGAAGTTGACATCATCCCTAACCTGTTGCTAGAGCCCCATATTAGGAGCAAAGTTAAGGAGACAAACTGCCAGCTAGCATATATCAGAGTAGCTTTCAGATGTATGGATAAGTAAATATTTGGTGAGGTTTTCATATTCTACATAAGGCCAAAATTAGAATATGCTTCTCAGGTTTGGTCACCACACCTAAAGAAGCACAAAGAACTCATAGAGAAGGTTCAGAGGCAGGTAGCAAAGATAGTACCTAAGTTAAAAGAGCTAAGCTACAGGGAAAGGTTGGAGGCTTTAAAGGTACCCTCTTTAGAAGAGTGAGGGATGACCAGATCACAACTTTTAAGTTTTTGAAAGAGTTTATCAAAGTAGGTAGTCAACAGTTCTTTGAGAGATATATGGATAGAGCAACCAGAGGACATAACATGAAATAGTAATGTAAATAAGGATATAAAGAAATACTTTTATAGTATAAGAGTGGTAGATGAATAGAACATTAACTGAGGGTATGTTAATGCAGACAGCATGCATAAATTTAAGAGGTTGTATGATAGTAAAGGGGTTAAGTTTAAGAGATGGGGCTCTATGAGTGTAAAACTTTTCCCTGTAACACACAAAGAGTAAACACACACACTTTCCTTCCCCAGGAGTCCCTCTTATGGGGTTTCTGCACCATGTGGGAATCCGGTCACGCCCACCAGGTGGGACCTTAGGTAATAAAGTGTGGTGATATTGTGTGTGTGTCTGTGTTGGCAGAGTGCAGGGCAATTAAAGAGTAAGTGTTTGGTATCTTCATTGTGGTAGTTGCATTGCAAACATAAAGGTCTCATGATAAAGTAAAACTGTATTTGTAATGTTGGAAGTATATTGGTGTCTAGAGTGCAAACAGGAAAGATTATCTCATTCATGTGTAGGATTGTAGTTTCTAATGGGTGTTTGTGTGATGGAATGTTGTTTAAGGTTTTGTTGGGAGGGTAGTTGTTTAGTGCTTAGTTCATTAATCTGTGTATATGTTCTGTCATTTATGTGATTGTAAGTTCTGAAATGGGACATAAGGACCAATTTTTTACTTGTACTTGAATTATTAGATGCCTGAATTACCTGTCTCACTAAAGTTTAGCTATAGGGAGTCTCTTGTTCCTTGAGGCTTCTTCTTTCAACATGGAAGGGTGGCAGAAGTGAGATTGCTGGGCCCTTGGGGGCCCTTGCAGTTTATATATGCCCTAGAAGTATTGATATAGAAATAATGATATTGTATGTTTGCTAATCTTACTTTTACTAATTTTAACTCTAAGGAAATCTCTGTTATACACCTAAATTATATGTATTTGGAATTTTTGACATAGGGAATTCACACACTAGCAAAGCATGAAGATAGCGAAAAAAAAAATCTGGACTGAAACATCTGTCCCTTAGTGGTACATATTTGAAGAAAGTCATGTAGGCTCTTCCCTACTTATGACCTATGTGACTTACGACCATTCATACATACGACTGGAAAAAATGAATTAGAAAATAAAAACTGAAATATGAAAACTAAATAATCTTAAATAAAAGGTAAAAAGAAACTACAGAATCATATAATGAAGCTAGTTAATAGAAAATGAGATAATCATGATGAAAATTGAGTAGGATAAAAGAATGCTATACCGGTATACGAATTCGACATGCCATGCTGACATGCGTCCAACTTGCATCCATTTTGAGATTTGACTGGTTGGTCGGAATGGAACTTGGACGTATGTCAGGGAGGGGTTGTACTGTATTAGCAAGCCATGAGAGGATGAATTGGATTTGAATTAGAGACAGATACAGCATTTTGCCTGTTGAACAAGTTATTGCTGTTAGAAGCACAAACATCAAATGAAAAATATAATCATAATCTCATGATCAAGACCAGTTGGGTATCCCACAGAGAACACTCTCATTGATATCTTATATTTTTGTACTTATATCGGCATTGAGCTGAAACATATTTCTGTATGTTTATGCAGATCCTAGTATGCTTATTTGCAGCTCATTTATAAATATTATTGCAGATCCTAATATGCTTGTCTTGCCTACCTTTAGGACCCAGACACCTCAAGCAGAAGGTGGAGTAGACCAAATCACGTTTCCTCTCCTGGCAGACAAGTCAATGTCATTATCACGGAAGTATAGAGTGCTAAATGAAGCAGAAGGTGTTGCATATCGCACTCTTATCATAATTGATGACAAACGAAAAATCCGAGAGGTAGGTATAAATATTTTAGAAAGATTAGTGTCTGAGTTTCAGATACATTTTTTTAATTATATGCCTTTAGATATTTAATAAATTAGCCATCAATCCACCATACAGGCAGGGACAGCTAGGTTAACCTTTAGTATGATTTGCCTTTTGCATATATTCCTGGTGGGTCAGGATACTCTCAAACCACCCTAGGGGCAAACTCAAGGGAACCTGTAGATCTGGTTTTCAACTTCCATAGAGTTTCTTTGACATACATATATTTTTTTTTCATACATATTCGCCATCACATGTATTAGTGAGGTAGCACTCAAAAACAGATGACAGAGCCATAGAGGGAAGACTCCCCACTTGGCCCCCTTCTCTGTTCCTTCGTTTGGAAAAGTAAAAGTGGAGGGGAGGATTTCCAACCCCCTGCTCCTACCCCTTTTAGTTTCCATCTACGACACGCATGGGAAGTATTCTTTCTGCCCTATCCCCAGGGACACATATACATGTATACATGTTACATCCTTTATAATAAGGAGTAACATAGGATACTTAAATTTCTTCAGAATGTAGAATCAGTAAAATGAGGAACTAAGAGGAAAGTTTGGTATCAGAATGCAAAATTTGAAGATAAGATTAAGTTTAAAGTATGACATTGCTTTTCAGTTTTCCTTTCCACAGTGCTACAATAGGAATATTTGTATATTGTTCCAGAGAGGCTTTCAGTTTTTTTTTTTATCAGTTATCATATTTTTTCTCAATTGCATTAGCAAGGTAGTATCAGGAACAGAAGAAGAAAGGCCACATTCTTTCACACTCATTCTCTAGCTGTCTTGTGTAATGCACCAAAACCACAGCCCCCTTTCAGCAACCAGGCCCCACAGACCTTTCCATGGTTTACCCCAGATGCTTCATTATTCCCTGTTTCAGTTCATTGACATTGCATTGACCTCAGTAAAGTACATCCTTCCATTTCACCCTATCCTGTGCATGCCTTTCACCCTCCTGCATATTTAGGCCCAAATTAGTCAAAATCTTTTTCACTCCATCCTTCCATCTCCACTTGGTCTACCCATACTTCTTGTTCCCTCCACATTGACACAAATATCCTCTTTTTCTTTCCTCATTCATTCTCTCCATATGTCCAAAATATTTTAGCACACCCTCTTCAGCTTTCTCAACCATACCCTTTTTTATCAAAGTGCCTCTCTCTTACCCTTTCATTACTTACTCGATCAAACCACCTCACACCACATATCCTTAAACATTTCATTTCCAACACATCAGTCCTCCTTTGCACAGACTAGTCTATAGCTCATGCCTGGCAAGGGAGGAGGGTAGAGTGGTTCACATTGAAGATGGATCTGCACAAAGGATGTATGATGTCATCATGATTGTTTAATCTATTCATGAACAGGTTGGTGAGGGAGCTGAATATAAAGGTACATATACTGTTTTGTAAAACTTTTGTTGGTCACTGGTTTTGCTTCATTTGCAGTTGTATAATATCATGGGCAGATTTATGGCATACTTGGACGAGGTTTGAGATTAGATTTGAATGGAGAAGACTTGGAAAAAGCATAATGCCTTAGATACTGTAGAGTGTACATAGCAGCAGATGGAACAGTTAAAGGCAGGAATGGGTAATGGGTTAGCAAGGGGGGGGGGCAGGAGGTGCTATGTCCTGACCGCACTTAGGAGTGTGTGTTAAGTAAGGAGTGTTTGTTAGGTCGAAGATAGGTATGACTTAAGGTTTCGTAGTCCCAACAGCATTTTATGGATGCGAGTCTCAAGCTATGAATGCAAAAGAATTGAAGAGGGTGGACATGTTGGAAATCAAATGCCTGAGAATGGTATGTGGGTTGATTACATAGGGAATGACAAAGTAAGAGAAAAGTGTGGTAATAAGAGGATTACAACTAAGAGAGCTGACCAGGTGTGCTGAAATGGGTTGGGTATGTGGATTTTTGAGTAAAGAGAGACTAAGAAGATATACATGTCAGAAGTGGAAGGACCTGGGGGAAAGAGGAGACTGAGAAGATGGAAGTTGGAGGAAAAGAGGCTTGGAGTTATCAAGGCTTCAACATTCAGGAGGGTGAAAGGTGTGCATGAGATGCATTGATATACAAGGCATTATGCAGTCAGTGAACTGAACTAGGGCATATGAAGTGGCTAGGGAAAGGATTGTTCTGTGGGGGCTTAACTTCAGATAGAGGGCTCTTACTTCTGCGCATTGCACATGACCGCTAGAGTTGGATGTGATTCAGTGAGACTAATGATATTTGTCATCTGAAGTTCCCTTGCTCTTGGGGGAAATGTTGACTAATAAGAAAAAAAAAATTCATACATATCGCAAATGTACTTAATGATAGTGTAATGAAGCATCTGATTTCAGATAATTGCAAATGACAACAGTGTGGGACGTAGTGTAGATGAAACTTTGCGCTTAATCCAGGCACTTCAGTTTGCAGATAAACATGGTCAAGGTAGGAACTTCAACCAAATCATTGCTCTTTTGAGTAACAGTCATTAGATCTTACAACTGTCATTATTCAGTAACTTTTCATGGTACATATACTGTTTTGTAAAACTTCTGTTGGTCACTGGGTTTTGCAGTTGTATAATATCAGGAACCAATTGTTTTCATATATTGTTTATACTTATGGTATATTTTTTCTTTAGTGTGCCCAGCTGGTTGGAAACCTGGAGACAAAGCCATTGACCCAAATGAGAAGAAAATGGACTTTTCAAGGGCATGATTGTGCCCATGCTCTCAACAGAAGCATTATTCAACTTATGATGCAGTACTTCAGTACTTGATTTACCTGGTTCCATCTTTTCTAGTATTTCATAATCTCTTTTTGAGGGAAGTATGATTGTTCTGAAACTTGTAATTGGCATGCAAGTAGTGAATGAAGTTGAACTCTAGAGCATTTGTATATTCAAGGCACCAGGTGCACAAGTGGGTATCATTTACTCCTTATAGGTTGCTGATATTTGTAAAAAGATCTAGTAAA
This sequence comes from Panulirus laevicauda, assembly GCA_032273605.1. Lineage (NCBI taxonomy): Eukaryota > Metazoa > Arthropoda > Malacostraca > Decapoda > Palinuridae > Panulirus > Panulirus laevicauda. Next base: position 1,387 of record JAUTXX010281657.1, on the reverse strand, counting down.
ATTTTATAGATTTGGGATTTTAGCTGTTTGTAGGATCTGAACTTGCCTTGAACTTCTGTGGTGCTTTACAAGTGTTCACGAAAGCATACAAGTTTGCAAATACTCACAAAAGCTATTTAGGTCATGATAATTGTTTTATATCTGAATCATGGGAACGACTTTTGAAGAATATGTAAGGTTTTTAACCCCTCTGCTTCAATAGTTCTAAATTCTTTTGTACACTCCTCTATGGTGGAGATTTTTGAATACTCTGAAACTTCTTTTTCCTTAATTCTGTTATTAGAATTAACTAGAATGTAATTTTCCAAATAAAATTGTACACAGCTCAACATAGTAAAGATTTACTTAACGTGTGCTACACACCCTTGAACTTATGCTGCTTCTCTGACAGGCTCACGAGGTAAACTAGCATTACTGCCAGGCATAATTGGTGATATACGTGACACTTTTAGAAAAGTTTTTGTTCCAAAAAAGTTATTTACTAAGGTTTTCATCACCAGTATCTAATCTTTGTTACAATTTTCACAGACTCACAATCATTATATAAGGGGGCAAAGATCTCGTACACACCTTCTTGACATTTTTACATACACTTACCAGTTTATACAAAAAGAAATAGGCTGTAGTATCTGGCACAGTGTATGACTGGTCACTGCAGTCACTGAAAGGCTGTATTGTTTGCTTCAAAGCAGAGATGGGCGATTCAAGAATTTTTATTGTATTCATCACTATAACATAGGCTACAATCACAGTGAATTGGTTAAAGTTATTAGGTATTGTTAGAGCATGGTGATTTCAGAGTGACATCATTTATTTGATAATTTTATCGTATCTGGTGCACATAACTGACTGCAAGCTATTTCTCAGAGGACTTTGTATGCCAACATGGCAAATATTGCCATACTTTTTACATTTTAGATTTTTCATGATTTTCTTAATATCTGAATTTTTTTATTGAAGATCCAGTGTTCTTTTCTTTCAGGTTGTGAAGTAAGTTGTAGTAGTTCGGGTGTTAAGTATTACTTTTAAATTTGAAATCAAGACTTGAGGTACATATACTCTTAATACCTTCCGCAGAGCATCTGTATCAACTCTACCATATGCCTTCTCCAGATCCATAAATGCTACATACAAATCCATCTATTTTTCTAAGTATTTCTCATATACATTCTTCAAAGCAAATCCTCTACCACTTCTGAAACCACACTGATCTTCCCCAATCTGATGCTCTGTACATGCCTTGACCCACTCAATCAATATCCTCCCATGTAATATTCCAGGAGTACTCAACAAACTTATACCTCTGTAATTTGAACACTTACCTTTATCCCCTTTGCCTTTGTACAATGGCACTATGCATGCATTCTGCCAATCCTCAGGCACTTCA